>CM029543.1:11793801-11863801 GCA_017141395.1 Laodelphax striatellus
TTCCAAAGACTTGATATTCGAATCTCAACAACAAATGATTGCTCTTATAATCTACAAGTATTATTAGATTACAATTATTAGGATATCATTCTCACTAAAATTATATTTAATGTATAAAATGGTTATTATATGTATATCATTCTTACTCAAATAATTAGTTGACGTTTGATATGAGGTTTTCATGATAATATAATAAAATAACTCTCATCCAAATAATTTATATTATAAATAAACCGATACAACGGAGTATCCAAGGACCCGATATTGTAGTGTACACATTAACAGAAAAACAGGACAGTACTTCCAAGAATTGCTCAAGTAGTAAACATAGTTTCTCTGCAATTGAGAGAAACGTTTCAACATTTAAATTACTTTCATAAAATTAGAATAGGCTATTGTTATAAATAAAAATGATAAATATAATGAATAATTTTAAATCATCAATAAAAAATCTATGGATAATTGATTAAAACTTTTGTCAGCAAAAAACACTGCCCCGGATGGGACTCGAACCAGCATCTCGGAATTGAATCTGACTTCAAAGACTAGAACGTAGCCTTCACCAACTGCGCCAACAAGGTATTGGGATGAGAGGCTGAAATTTGAGTAGTTCAATATCATTATACTTCTCTGTAATATGTATTTGAAATGCAGTACCTATTTTTGCTTGTAACTTTGTTAAATTCAACCCTCAATATTCAAAATCAATAGGCTCCTTATTTCATCTATGAAGATATTATATTCCAAATTTCAAAAGAGTACGATCTTCCGTTCGTTAGTTATCGTGCGAACGGACGGTCAGACGGACACCAGTACGATCGCATTAAAGCCCTATCGGGTCCTTGATAAATAAATATCATAATATTATAAATATAATAGACTGTAATTATCATTCTGTTTTTCCTATTACAGGTGAGTCATGAAAACCGATTCGTATCCTTGAGAATCAATATTGGAGAAATGGCTGATGGTAAGTGTATTCAATCAAACAATACAATTATTATGTTCAATTGCAGTTAGATAGATGGATACTATTTCTTTGCCATCGTAAACTACAAACTACAAGAAAATAAATGTGAATAAACGAAAAAAGGGTTTTTGCCAGCCAAAAGTGAGAAAATTTTCTTAATGGTGGAGCGTGCTTGAGAAAAGTGAAGGGGAATAGCTCTTGTATTCGCTGTGTGCACGTAGGTGGTGGGGATAATAAAATCGACACCTGCGCTCACGCGGAATTTTAGTGAACGAAACCAGGTAGTTCAACATGAGAAAGAACAGGGAATAAGCATTTACAATGCATTTAAAGTATTGTCGTATTCCTAATTGTATAAATACCGACCACAACAGTAATTGCGCCTTCTATTCCTTCCATATTTCCAAACGTAAAGTGATTCAACAAAGAAATCGGATCTCAGTTTTGAATTGATCGAGTGAAAAATCCAGTTCAAAAGCATATGATTGATTTGAAGTCTTGCGCCCATAATCCATCTCAAAATAATAACCAATTGGAATGAACTCAGATGTGGATAAACAACTTCGTCTGCTCAGCCAGCTTGAAACATATAACCTTCAAAGTTGATTTTAAAACTTGAATTGAAGTATAATAATGATTAAGAACATGCGATATGTTCATTTTATCATTTTAAATATAATTCCACAATCGATAAGTAGGAAAAGTAGCGACAGGGAATTCAATTTCAATTTATTCATTTATTTTTAAGCGTATGGCTTTTAATAGTGGGGAGACCCGAGTAGGGTTGTTCCACTTCACCAACATATCCAATTATCCTTTGATAGGGAACATGGTGAAAGTTTGTTTTCATTCAGAAAGCAGACATAAGCATTTAAAGAAAGTATTTTTTGATTTTATAAAGTCCGAAAATAATTTATAATTTATTTCAATTATAAACTAATTTTTACGTACATAAGCCTATCCTTTCCCATGTTAATCTACCAGGAAAGATTCATACGATTATCCGCCAGAGCGCAACACCGTAGATGCTCACAGCGAATAAAACTTTTAGAAGATAATAGAAATCATCAAATCCAATTTTGATAATAAAACGATCGATCCCACGGCATAAGATTGATGACTGTTGGTTATTGTCAGTATGATATTGTGGTAGGGGGGTAACGGAATGATTACTTTTGGGGGTCGAAAATTCGGACCAGGGGTGAACCCCCATCATGCCAACAGGTGTTACTAATTATATCCCCTTCCTCCTCCCTCTCCTCCTCCATCTCCTTCTCCTCCTCCTCCTCTTCTCACTACTCCTCCTCCTTCTCCTCCTCCTCCCCCGCCTCCTCCTCCCCCTACTCCTTCTCCGCTACCTCCTCTTCCTCCCCTCCCTCCACCTCCTCCTCCTCCTCTTCCCCAATCGATTGGTTTTGGGTTTTGATTAATGATCTTTTGGGACACCCTTTCGTTTTGGTGTGGAAAATATGACCAACTTTGTCGTCAGGTTGAAACTATGAGGTTTGTCGGTGGCCCACTATGTAGCGGTATTTGTCGGATTTCAAAATTTATTAATAGTATAATATTGATTTCGCCACGTTATTAGGTAGTTCTGATACTTGGAATTAACCCATAATATTGTTATGTTATTACATAGTATAATATTGATTTCGCCACGTTATTAGGTAGTTCTGATATTTGGAATTAACCCATAATGCATTATAGGTTGTATATTCCAGTAAGGCTAGGCGTACACCGGTTAGTCAAGATAAGACAAGACGAGATTAGTCACGTTTAGTCACAGTACTTCATATAGTTGCTTATGAAGCAACACACACCGATTAGTCATTGCATCGGTGTGTGCTGCTTCATAAGCAACTATGTGAATTATTGTGACTAAACGTGACTAATCTCGTCTTGTCTTGGCTTGACTAACCGGTGTACGCCTAGCCTTACTGTGCAATTCAAGAATTATTCTTTAATCAATAATAGTAGTTTATGTAATGGTTGTATTATGAGAGACTTTAAACGACGAGTGAGGTACCGAGGTAAAAATACGAGCGGAAATGGTGCGAGTTATTTTAAGGAATCTCAAGAGTCGTTCAAGGCTAAAATACAACCATTGCATATATACCATTTTATCTACGACCAACAAAAGACAATAATATCTAAATTATATAAATCTAAGCTTAACTTGATTCATACGACCATTGTTCTATTTCAATGTTTATCTTATAGGTTAGGAAGCTGCTAAAAGCACACACGCATGAGCAACTACAGTGCTTTTATCAGCTGCGATTGTGGTTTTTGTTCCGTTCCATATTTTAGCAGCGTTTAAATGTTTAACAATCCGTTCTACTGGAACAGATAGAACTAGGATCGTTTTATATTATATAGCAGGATCCTTTTAACCTGTCAGAAAACATATGTTTTAACGAGCAATATCACAATACTTAACCTACAAATGCTGAATCTCGCAGATTATTAAAAAGATCTTTTAAAGAGTTATTCATTGAAAGGTCTTCTTTAAAAAGGTCGTTTAAAGACTTTAAAGGTCTTTAAGACTTTTAAGCCTTTTGATTATTGTGTCGAAGTCACTGTTTAATTATTACCGAATGGAATAAAGGAAGTAGATAGTTTGAGTATGTTTAAAAGAAGGCTCCGAGAATTTCTCATAGATCTGTGTCCGTACAAACTATCCGACTTCCTTGAGAGATGAATTTTGCATGTTACATGTCTTTATAATATCTACCACAAACCTTGACGTGTCATATGCTGCAGGAGCGTTGCTCCCGAGATGCAGTTATATGTGACGAACTAAATAAATAAATAAATAAACAGCTGATTTCTGACAAGTTAAAAGGATCCTGCTATAGCAAACGTTTCATAAAGTCGACTTCACGATACAAATTTCAAATTCCATTTCGAAATACCAACTTCGAGTTTCGATTTCAATTATGAAACTGTAATGATTGCGTTATAACACGGTCGTAGATGAATGAAACAAATAAAATACAGTATAGTCCGATTCACGTCAAGAAGTCAGCATTGTTTATATGAGGAGCATTGATGCCAAGTTTCATTGAGAGAGAAAGAGAAAACTGTACCAAACGTGTTTGTTGGGACTGTGAGCGACAACAATGCACAGTGCGAATAGGATAGAGACATCAGCAACTGCCTTGTGCTGAACAAGGATAGCAAACTCCCATCTAAGCAATGCTGACTTCTTGACGTGAATCGCACAATAGGCTACAATAGACTACATGTCCTTGAGGGGTATGACCTCCAACAGACGATATCTGATTCCAGTTAGCCTACTACATAGTTCCATTTTTTTCCATTTTTGTTTTTTTTTCTTTATCATTCTCATCTTCCTTATTGATATTCCGACCGCATTGCTTGACCTAAATTGCATTTTCTGAAAAGGCCGGATCTTTCTGAATAAAAGTGCATTGTATTTGAAATGCAGTTTGCAACGTGCAGGCAATGTGCAAAGAATTCATATCAACTTCAGTTGCATTCTTCTTCTCCATCATCTTCTGTTATTATTCTTTTCCTTTTTCTCCTTCTTCCTCTTCTTCATTCTCTCTCCTCATTCTCTTCATCCTCCTTCTTATTCTCCTTCTCCTTCATGAACTTCTTCTTCTTCTTCTTTTTCTTCTTCTTCTTCTTCTTCTTCCCTCCTCCTTCTTCTTCATCTCCTCCTACTTCTTCTTCTTCTTCATCTCCTCCCACTTCTTCTCTACCTACTTCCTTACTTTCACTATCCCACTCTTCTACTCTCTCTTCTTCTCCCTCCTCCTCCCTCTTCTTTTCCCTCCTTCTCTCATTCTTCTTCTTCTTCTTCTTTTCTTCCTTCTTCTTTGTTCATTATTCTACTTCTACTCTTCTACTTCTTCTTCTTCTCCTCCCTCCTCCTCTCTTCCTCCTCATCTCTTATTCTCCTTCCTCTCTTCTTCTTCTTCTTCTTCTTCTCCTTCCTCCTTCTTCTTCTTCTTCTTCTTCTTCTTCTTCTTCTTCTTCTTCTTCTTCTTCTTCATTCCTTCTTCCTTCTTCTTCTTCCTTCTTCTTCTTCTTCTCCTTCTTCTCCTTCTTCCTTTCTCCTTCTTCTTCTTCCCTTCCTTCCTTCTTCTTCTCCTTCCTCCTTCCCTTCTCCTTCTCCTTCTTCTCCTTCCTCCTTCTTCTTCTTCTTCTTCTTCTTCATCTCCTTCTACTTTCTCTTTTCCTTCTTCTTCATCTCCTCCTTCTTCTTCCCTACTCCTTCCTCTTCTCCTTCTCCTAGTTCTTCCCCTTCTTCTTTCCACCCCTCCTTCTTATTTTAACTTCCAATACATCCTGCTTCTATCCCTATTCCTAGTATTTCTCCTCCCAATGCTCCTCTAAATTCTCTTCTTGTTTAAATTGTTCTATCTTCCCACCTCCTTTCTTCCTTCTCCTACTCCTTCCTCATCATGAAGAAGAGGAGAAGAAGCGAAAGGAGGAGAACTTGAAATCAATTGAGAGAGGGACACCAAACCAGATTGGATGTAAGTTTTGCAGAATTAGGGGTCGTGCTGAGAACTAAGGAGATGGTGACATGAAGAAGAAGAAGAAGAAGAAGAAGAAGAAGAAGGAGGAAGAGAGGCTGGAGAGGAGAGGAAAGGTAAGATTGAATGAGATTGGGATGTGATTGGTAGAATGGTTAGGTAACCGCAGAATAGGGGTGGCTCAGTTCTACTGAATAAATAAGGCGAGTAATTTGACCTGCCAACTGGCCACTGAGGAGGAGGAAGGGGAGGAGGAGGAGTGTGAGTAGGGGTAGGGGAAGGAGGAGGAGAAGGAGGATGAGGAAGGAGAAGGACGAGGAGGAGGAAGAAGAGAAGGACGAGGAGGAGGAGAGAAGAAGGAGGATGAAGGAAGAGAAGGAAGAGGAGGAGGGGAAGAAGATGGAGGGTGAGAAGAAAGAGAAGGACGAGGAGGAGGACGAGGAGGAGGAGAAGAAGAAGGAGGATGAGGAAGGAAGAGAAGGACAGGAGGGAGGAGAAGGAGGAGGAGGATGTGGAGGAGAATATGGAAGAGGAGGATGGGGAGGAGGTGGGATGGAGTATGTGAAGGAGGAGAAGGAAGAGGAAGACGAGGAGGAGGAGCAAAAAGAGATTGAGTACAGGAGAGAATAGGAGGATAAGTGAAATAGTATGAGATAAGATACAGAAAAAGAGGAATTAGAAGATCAAGAAAAAGAAGAAGGAGGAGGAAAGGAAGAAAGAGAATAAAAATAGTAGGGGAAAGAGAAAATAAGAGTTTGAGTGGAAAGAGTCTGCACAACTCGATTCGAATCGAAGGGAATAGGATTAGGAGGGTACATAGAAGAAGGATAAGGATGAAAAGTAGAAGAAGATGAAGAAGAATGAGGAGGAAAAGTAGAAGAAGAAGAAGAAAAAGATGATTATGATGAGGAAGTAGAGGAAAAAGTACAAGAGCTAGTCGAAGAATATGATACAGAAAAGAGAAGGAAGAATAAGAGGAAGTGGAGAAAAGGAAGGAAAAAGAAAGTTAGAAAAGTGAAGAAGAAATAAGAAGAAGAAGGGTAGAAGAAGAAAGACGGGAGATGAGAAAGAGATTAAGAAGGAGAAGAAAGAAGAAGAAGGACAAGAAGAAGGAGGAAGGAAGAAGAAGGTGAGAGAGGAAGAAGAAGAAGAAGGGAATATGAGAAGAAGAGAAGACGGAGAAGAAGTGAAGGAGAAGAAGGAAGAAGAAGAAGAAGAAGAAGAAGAATAAGAAGAAGAAGAATAAGAAGAAGAGAGAGAGAAGAAGAACAAGAAGAGAAAGAAAAAGAAAAAGAAATAGACGAAGAAGAAGATAAGAAGAAGAAGAAGAAGAAGAAGAAAGAAGAAGAAGAAGAAGAAGAAATGAAGAAAGAAGAAGAAGAAGGAGAAGAAAGGAAGGAAGAGAAGGAAGGAAGGAAGGAATGAAGGAGAAAGAAGAGAGAAGAAGAAGAAGAAGGAAAGGAGGAAGAAAGGAAGAAGAATGAAGAAGGAGAAGAAGAAGAAGAAGAAGAAGAAGAAGAAGAAGAAGAAGAAAGAAGAAGAAGAAGAAGAGAAGAAGAAGGAAGAAGAAGGAGAAAGAAGAAGAAGAAGAAGAAGAAGAAGAAGAAGAAGGAAGAAAGAAGAAGAAGAAGAAGAAAATAAAGAAAGAGGAGAAAGAAGGAAGGTGGTGGAGAAGAAGAAGAAGGAGGTGGGAAGAAGAAGAAAAAGAAGAAGAGGAAGAAGAAGGAAAACAACAAGAGCACTAACACTCTCCTCACACTAGTCATGTAGAGTCAGCTTTTTGCTTTCGCCGGCTTCCCGCCAAATTTAGCCAAAGGCAGGGCGGGAATTTGTGCGGTTCCCGCCCACGCCGCGCTTTTTGCGCGCCAAAAAAACATCACCGCTCACACTACCAACCCCACGATAATGTTGTAAGCCAGGTCTACCAACACGACAACACTTCAGGGAGAACCGTTGTTTTTGTCGGTCTACACTGTACTACGCCCGCTTCACATCTCCACGCTCCAAATTACAGACGCATGTTGGTCTCTTGTTAATTGTCAAGTATTACGGTTAAGCTGGAACGCAAATTATCTGCAATAAGCGGGTTTTGGAAAGAAAAAGTGGATGAAGAATATAAAATGAATCATTATGGTTACAGAGAGTGTATAATAACTGTGTGGACATTGAATGTCACACATTTGATTGGTTAAGTCGGACAAATCCACCATACTTTTGCCAATTGTTTTGGAGTGGTCCGTAGCCGAGGGCGATAAGCGCCTGTCTGATAATCCAAAGGTTCCAAGATCGAATACAGTTGCCGGAACGGATTTTGACAGAAACAGCCACTCCGTCTTTCGGAGGAGACGAAAGCCGTCGGTCCTGACTGCCTAAAACAGTCGTCTCCTCATCATCACCCCTCTTATTACCCACGCACATGCCTAGAGCTCATGTTGGGCATCACCCAAAAAAAAAAAATCCCACAAGATTTCCATTGAAATTGAACGCAAATCATATGTTATGTTGAGTGATGCGCTTCTTACTTGAAATTCCCTTTTTGCCAGTGTTAAGGCTAGGCGTACACCGGTTAGTCAAGACAAGACAAGACGAGATTAGTCACGTTGAGTCACAGTAATTCACATAGCTGCTTATGAAGCAGCACACAACGATGCAATGACTTATCGGTGTGTGCTGCTTCATAAGCAACTATGTGAATTACTAAGACTAAACGTGACTAATCTCGTCTTGTCTTGTCTTGATTAACCGGTGTACGCCTAGCCTAAGTTTTCATCATTTCAAGCTTTCAACACAATACTAAGTGAAGAGAGACAATTTCTGTTAGAAAAGTTATTTTCGATGTTGTTTCTTTTGAAATAAGTTTGAAAAATGAGTGAATGGGTTAATGTTCGCCTGTAATCCCATATCAAATTCAAAAAATTGGCAAAAGTATGGTGCCGGCGGGATAAAAAATGATCTCCAAATACTGTTATGGAATGCTTCACACAAATGGCTACACTGTCAGCTTTAGTAACGCTTACTAAATAATGTAAATGTTTGGTAAATGTTTTAGTAATGTTTGGTAAACATTTTTCTAGTTATATTCACTATTTCTGAATGTTCGCAGTCTCCTTCTCCTATAATATTTTCCTCGTTCACCTACTAACTATCTCACAATTTCTTTTACCTTCTTGTTCTTCCTCTTCTTCTTCTTCTTCTTCTTCTTCTTCTTCTTCTTCTTCTTCTTCTTCTTCTTCTTCCTCCTTCTTCTTCTTCTTCTTTTTCTTCTCCTTCTTCTCCTGCTTCCCATCTTCCTTCTTCTTCCTCTTCATTTTCTCTTTCCTATGCTATTTCCTTCCTCCTCCTACTATCTCACTTTATCTCCTAGTCCTCCTTTTCACTTATTCTCCCTTCCTTTTCTTCTACTTTTCTCCTGCTCCTCATCATCCTTCTTCTTCCTCTTCAACTTCTCCTTTTCCTATGCTCTTTCCTCCTCCTCCCACTATCTCACATTTTCCTAATCCTCCTTTCTCTTATTTTCCTTCCTTCTTTTTTTCTACTTCTTCATCTTCTTCTTCCACCTCTTCTTCTTCTTCTTCTTCTCTTCTTCTTATTCTTCTTATTCTTCCTTATTCTTCTTATTCTTCTTATCCTGCTTATCCTTCTCATCCTTCTTATTCTCCTTTTTCTTCTTTTTCTCCTTATTCTTCTTATTCTTCTTATTCTTCTTATTCTTCTTATTCTTCTTATTCTTCTTATTCTTCTTATTCTTCTTATTCTTCTTATTCTTCTTATTCTTCTTATTCTTCTTATTCTTCTTATTCTTCTTATTCTTCTTATTCTTCTTCTTTTTTCTTGTTATCTTCCTTCTTCTTCGTCATTTTCTTCTTTTCTTCTTTTCCTGCTTCCCATTTCTCTCCTTCTTCCTCTTCATCTTCTCCTTTTCCTATCCTCTTCCCTCTTCCTCATTCCCTCTCATAATTTCTCCTAGTCCTTCTTTCTCTGATTCTTCCCTGTCTTCTCCTCCTCCTCCTCCTTCTCCTCCTCCCTCCTCCTCCTCCTTCTTCTTCTTATTCTTCCCTCATTTCTTCTCCCTCTCCTTCACACTGCGCCATCTTTTTAAAGTGGGACACTGCGGTGCTATAGATTGCGATATAAGAATGGCATTTCTATGCGCAATAGAAAAGCCATTGACAATACAATATTAATAAGGCGCTCTACTCTATAACATATGCTGCACTTGTCAAGCCCCGGATCCATTCTTTGGATGCAGAATTCAAGAATTTCAACAGTTCAGAACGTGTTTCAGACAAGTGGGAAATCACTAGTTCAACGTGAGGAAACCGTTATTGGTTTTCAAAACTGAGTTTCAAAATTGTTTAGCTGTGGTGAATTTTAATTTTTGTGGGTTGTAGATTCAAATTCAAATTGGTTTTTATTTTTCATGAAATCACATTACAAAAATTAAAATCATACAACAATATTACATCTTCTGCAAACAAACAATATTATATAAGACTTACAGTTTCAATTGAATGAAGTTTAATACTATTAATACTACTGTAGTAACTGAATCTTACTAAAATATACAATAGTTACAGAAAATACAACACTATTTTCTAAGAAGCTTCATGAAATCTCTTCACAAAGGCAAAGCTTGTGTGTGGAAGAGGGTCTTGACGTTTATTGGCTAACGTTGTATTGTTCTCGTACTTGCTTCTAACGTTTTCCTGAATAAACCAGATGATAATATTGGAAAAGATTTAGAGACCAACTTGGACTATCAATATACGACCTTTGCTTTATCTATACATTGAATGAATTAGCTCTTCTATATTCGTTCTCCCATTCTCCTTTAACCAATCATTAACAATTTTTTTATAAATATATTTAGATTTACCTTCTACATTACGTAGGTTTTCAAACAGATTTCTATACAGTGTGTGCTATATAATAAGTGTTTGTAGTGTTATGAGTTTTGATTAGCCTCGGTACTTGGATTCCAATAGCTTCTGATGAACGAGTTCTATAACTGTGCTCAATTTTCTTAAACATATCTTTTTTATTTTTATAAATGTATAACAGTACATTTCTTACATAAATTTGTCTTATACTTAAAACCTTAAATTCGTTGAAAATTTCCTCAGATGAAGTGCGTATACTTTTCGTAATGCAGTCTTGATAATGGATTTCTGTGTAACTTCCAAGGGTTGTAACGATGTCTTGTAGGCTCCTCCATAAGTCAAAATTCCTACTTCGATAAGTGACTGAACATATGCAAAATAAATATTTCTTAGCTCTTTTGAAGATAACATCTTGTTCAAATGGTAAAATATATAAATAGCTTTGCGAATTTTACATTTCAAGGATGCAATGTGGGCTGACCAAGTGAGATAAAATGGTGTATGGAATTGTGCACTTGAGATACCTTATGGACACTTGAGATACCTTGAAATAACTCACGGGTTGCCGCTCGTATTTTAACCACGGGATCTCACTCGTCGTTGAAAAGCTCTCATAATACAACTATTGCATGAAATACTGTTACACCCACATTATAAATCCCCAGAAGGGTTTATCTAAAGAAAGTTGAGAAAGGATTTGAATCCATAGCATAGTCATGTATGTTTTTAGTATTGTGATCAAGAATCTATTCAATCTATATTTTCTGTTATCTACATGAATAAAAGGAATAAACAATTCTAATTCTATTGTTACCCACCTCCTCCTCCTACTCCTCTTCCTCTTCATCTTCCTTCAACTTAATCTCCTCCTCCTCCTCATTCATTTTCACTTTCACAAGTAATCTTGAAAACAATCGCAGTATTAGAAGAAACCAGGTAGGGATTTATTTCGCCAAGGGCTTAATCAGAGTGCCATTTAGATAAGAGGGTGTACAGGTTACTACTCACACAGGTGCAAAAGAAATACTACTAATTTATGCATCTCGGGAAAAGCGAGAGAAGTAGTATTTCCAACAGAAGAAGAAGAAGGAGAAGAAGAAGAAGAAGAAGAAGAAGAAGAAGAAGAAGAAGAAGAAGAAGAAGAAGAAGAAGAAGAAGAAGAAGAAGAAGAAGAAGAGGAAGAAGAAGAAGAAGAAGGAGGAGAAGAAGAAGAAGGAGGAGAAGAAGAAGAACAAGAAGAAGAAGAACAAGAAGAAGAAAAAAGAAGAAGAAGGAGAAGAAGAACAAGTAAAAGAAGAAGAAGGAGAAGAAGGAGAAGAAGAAGAAGAAGAAGAAGAAGAAAGAAGAAGAATATTGAGAAGAAGAGTTGAAACCGAAAGTAGAGTGCAGCGAAGAAGGAGAAGAAGGAGAAGATGAAAAGACGAACAAGAAGAACGAGATGATATAGGAGAAGAGGAAAAGAGAGGAAGGAAAAGAAGAGAGGGATGAGAGAGAAGACGAGGAGGTGGAAGAAGAAGAAGAAGAAGAAGAAGGAGAAGAAGAAGAGGAGGAAGAAGAAACAGAAAAAGAAGAAAAAAGAAGAAAAAGGAGAAGAAGAAGAAGGAGAAGAAGGAAGAAGGAGAAGAAGAAAAAGAAGAGGAGGAAGAAGAAGAAGAAGAAGAGGAAGGAGAAGAAGAAGAGGAAGAAGAAAAGAAGAAGGAGGAAGAAGAAGAAGAAGAAGAAGAAGAAGAAGAAGAAGAAGAGGAGGAGGAAGAAGAAGAAGTAGAAGAAGAAGTAAAAGAAGAAGAAGAAGAAGAAAAAGAAGAAGAAGGAGGAGGAGAAGAAAAAGGTGAAGGAGAAGGAGAAAAAGAGAAGGACAAGGAGAAGAAGATTAAGAGAGAAAAAGAAAAGAACAACATAAAGTAGGAGAAAATTGAGAAGACGTGGAGGAAGAAGAAGACGCAGGAAGACGAGTAGCCTAAGATGAGAAAAGGTGAAGAAGAGGAGGATGAAGAAGAAGAAGAGAGGGATAAGAGAGAAGACGAGGAGGAGGAAAAGAAAAATTGGAAGAAGGAGAAGAAGAAGAAGAAGAAGAAGAAGAAGGAGTAGGAGAAGAAGAAGGAGTAGGAGGAGAAGAAGAAGAAGAAGGAGGAGACGAAGGAGGAGAAGAAGAAGAAGAAGAAGAAGGAGAAAGAAGTCTCATTAGAATTCTGTCAGAGGTCCAAGAATGTCGCCCGATAAAACATAGGTACCTACTTAATTGTGAACTGTACTAAAACACCCTACCTGACACTTTTCTATTTCCCTGGATTTTCCATGGCTTTTCTTCGGGCTTTTCTATATTTCTCCTTCATCCTCTCTTTTTTCGACGACTTCTCTATCTCTCCTGATCTCCTTATCATGCTTTCTTCTTTTCCTCTAGACTATTTTTTTTTTTTGGTTCTACCTTAATCATGTTCCACCATAGACTAACTGAATTTTGATTATCTCCGGGTCCAAACTTTCACGAGTGAATCACACTGACTGTATCCGAAAACATTGGACTGTCACTATCAATATTATACACTGTGATGCTACAGCTGATATGTTTTTCAAATAGACATGATGTGTATGCTGGATTATTCCATTCCTATTTATTTCATTTGTTCTTGTGAATATCAATTACCTTCCTTCACTATGTTACTTGTTTGAACCGCCATTGCAGTGATTTGTAGAAACCGCCCATTGTGGGAGGAGCTTCTATCTAGGCCAATGGCAGTCGTTCACCTTGATAGGCTATTCAACTGCCAATCACAGCGCTCGGTCACGAGTATAAATTCTGCTACACTGTACTTCATTTTTTTTTTGTACCAGAGATTGATAATGGTGTAACAACCGAAACTGCAGTATCTCGTTCTTTTATTAAATATGTGGTTTTCACAACACTTCAATGCCTGGTTTTTCAGTCGTTCAATAAATTTATTGAATCAATAACTTTTTTTTTGCATTTGAAAAGACATGGTTATTGATTCAATAGTGCTATTGGATCCATAAACTGTCTATTGAGCGACTGAAAAACCGGGCATAAGACTTCTTATTCAGTATAGATAACTACCACAACATCACCTCCACTACTACACACTACACAGTACTTGACGAGAATGTTAATTGATATGTTTGCAATAGACAATAAAATGTTAATGATTATTTAATTCGGGATGAATCATGGAATCTTTACGCGTTTTTGACTTTATTGTAGAAGATGAACAGAGTGGTGAGGATGATCAAGAAAGTGTGAATGAAAAAGGAAGTTGGGAAGAAGAAGAAAGAAGAGGAAGAAGAAGAAGAAGAAAGTAGGGAAGAAGAACGAGACGAAGAAGAAGAAGAAGAAGTAGATGGAGGAGACGGAGAGAGAGAGAAGAAGAAGATAGAAAGAAAAAGAAGAAAGAGAAAAAGAAGAGAAGAAGAAGAAGAAGAAAGAAGAAGAAGAAGAAGAAGAAGAAGAAGAAGGAAGAAGAAGAAGAAGAAGAAGAAGAAGAAGAAAAATAAAAAAAAGAAGAAAGAGAAGGAGAAAAAGATTGAGAAGAAGAGTTGAAAACCGAAAGTAGAGTGCAGCGAAGTGATACATTGAGGGTGTACGCTTGACACGATAAATTTTCCTAGCAGCACTCTCAAACAGAGCCATCACGAGATAAGATGCTGAAGTCGCACTGTCTTACTTAGCACCAGCAGAGTGCCGAGAATAATAAAAAGTGGAAGTTGAAGTAGGAGAAGATGAAGAAGAGGAAAAAGGTGAAGGAGAGGGAGTAGAGGAAGGAGTGCAAAAAAAGAATTAGTGGAAAAAGTAGTAGTAAAAGAAGAAGAAGAAAGTGGAGAGAAGAAGAAGAAGAAGAAGAAGAAGAAGAAGAAGACGACGACGAAGAAGTAGAAGAATTAGAGGTTGAGACGACTTTTAACTACCATTACTCTAACACTGTAGGAGGAACTTGCGAGGTGAGAGCAGAGATCCGTGCGGAACTCCAAACTGAAGACACACTTTGTTTTGTTGACTTGACAAAGGCGTTTGATATGTTTATGTGTTGAATGGTTGCGGGTTGATGTCTAAATGCTCCAGAAGAGAGTGATCAACTTGGAGATTCTCGTAGTGTTTCCTACACCTGAATTTGCTTCTATCTCAAAATAACTTTCTTCTATCCTCTATCTTCTAACATCAAAACAGCACATTCACAAAATGTTTTTCATTTGAAAAGATTTGTAGTCAATTTTGTAGTCAATAACTATCATTCATTAATATTATCTTGTGACCAGATAGATCTATAGAAACGTCATTTGAATATTCACGATTTTTCGTAATACACCTTGACGCTAGGTTCATTCATCTCTAATCATTACTTACATGCACAAGTCTAAAGTGAGCATCAGGCTCGGCGTACTCCGGTTAGTCAAGACAAGACAAGACGAGATTAGTCACGTTTAGTCACAATAATTCACATAGCTGCTTATGAAGCAGCACACACCGATGCAATGACCAATGGGTGTGTGTTGCTCCATAAGCAACTATGTGAAGTACTGTGACTAAACGTGACTAATCTCGTCTTGTCTTGTCTTGACTAACCGGTGTACGCCTAGCATTACCTTCGACAAGTAGAAGAATACAGTATATTAACTTGAATTAGAATCTGATTATTATGCTTTCCTGGAAATTCCCACACACAGTCACTTAATCACATACTTAGTCACATAATCTTTCAACAACGGCTTTTCGCTTATACTCCTTCTCCTTTTACTATTTTCTCTTCTTGCTCTTCTCCTCCTCCTTCCTCTTCTTCTTCTTCTTCTCTTTCTTCTTTTCTTCTTCTTCTTCTACTACTTCTTTTTCTACTTCTTCTTCTTATTCTTCTTCTTCTTCTTCTTCTTTTATTCTTCTTCTTCTTCTTCTACTACTTCTTCTTCCACTTATTCTTCTTGTTCTTCTTCTTCTTTTTATTCTTCTTGTTCTTATTCTTCTTCTTCTTCTTCTTCTTCTTCTCCTCTTCTTCTTCTCCCTCCTCCTCCTCCTCCTTCCTTCTTCTTCTTCTTCTTCTTCTTCTTCTTCTTCTTCTTCTTCTTCTTCCTTCTTCTTCTTCTTCTCCTCCTTCTTCTACTCTCTTTCCTTCTTCTCCTTTTTCTTCTTCTCCTTCCTTCTTCTTCTCCTCCTCCTCCTCCTTCTTCTTCTTCTTTTGGTTTCCACCCACCAGTTGGAGTAGTAGATAAAAGTCGTCTCAACCTCTTTTTCTTCTTCTTATTCCTCTTGGTTGCATTCTACGTTCGGAGAAAAAGATCTCTCTGTTTTTGGAGTGGAGTTACTCTGGGTTCACTTCTCTCACCTTCTAAGTTCCTGCCTCAGTTAAAAGTCGTCACACGACCTTCTTATTCTTGTAATACTTCTTCTCCTTTTTCTTATTCTTTGTGTATTTCTTCTTCTTCTACTTCTACACCTTCTTCTTCTATCTTTCAGTTTCCTTCTACAGTTAGAAGAGTAGTTAGTAGACGGCACATAAATAAAGTCAACTCTTGAAGGAGATATTTTACCTAAGCACTCTGTTCTCCAAGATTAGTGGGAGTGTGTTTGCTCTCTCACGTCTCCATCTGCTTCATCTACTTCTCCTTCTTCTTCTTCTTTTTATTCTTCTTCTTCTTCTTCTTCTTCTTCTTCTTCTTCTTCTTCTTCTTCTTCTTCTTCTTCTTCTCCTTCACCATTAACTTATACTCCTTCACTTCTTCTATTTATTCTTCTTATTATTCTTCTTCTCGTTCTTCTTCTTAATCTTCTTTACTTTCTTCTCGTCTTCTCCTCTTTGTTTCTCCTTTTTTCACCATTTTCTCCTTCTCCTTCTTTTTCTTCTTCTTATTTTTCTCTTCCAGCTTCTCATCTTCTTTCTTCTTCCTCTTCATATTCCCCTTTTCCTATGCTCTTTTCCTCCTCCTTCAACTTCACATTTTCTCCCAGTCCTTAATTATTTTATTCTTTCATCTCTTTTCTTCTCAATCTTCTCTTCTTTCCCCTTGTCTTCTCTTCTCTCAGTCCCCCTTCTACTTCTTCTTCTCCTTCACCTCCCTTCCTTCTTCTTTTCTTTTTCTTCTTCTTCTTCTTCTACTTCCAATTCTCCTTTTCTTCCTCCTTGTCTTCTCTTCTTTTTCTTCTTCTTCTTCTCTTCTTCTTCTTCTTCTTCCTTCTTCTTCTTCTTCTTCTTCTTCTTCTTCTTCTTCTTCTTCTTCTTCTTCTTCTTCTTTTCTTCTTCTTCTCCTTCTTCTTCTTCTTCTTGTGTCCCTACTTCTCCTCCTTCGTCTTGTGCCAAATCTCTTCTCTGACACCTTCTGTACGGTCTTCTCAATCTATTGCTTTTGTTCGCGAGCGCGCGTTTTCCGTTTCGTAAAACGTTTGCGCGCGAAAGCCGTTTCCTTTTCCTGTAGAGTGACTAAGATAGTATCCAGCTTATTCTACAAATTCTTTGTGTTCTTCTCCTTTATGTTCTCCTTCCCATTCTGCTCCTGCTATCTCAGCTTCCTCTGCTTCTGCTTCTTCTTTCTCGTCTTATCCTTCTCTTCCGTCTTCTTCTTCCTCTACGTCTTCGTAATTTTCTCTTTCTTCTTTTTCTTCTTCTTCTTCTTTTCTCCTTCTTCTTCTCCTACTTCTTCTTCATCTTCTTCTCCTTCTTTTTCTTCTTATTTCCCATTTTTCTTTTCTCCCTCCTCGTCTCCTCTTCTCTCTCTCTCTTCTCTATATATATCTCCAAACTATATCTGAACTCTATATCTCTAAACTCTATATATCTCTTCTCTCTCTCTCTTCTCCAAAACCCCTATATATTTTCATTTAAAATCTCCCTTATCTCATGTTTTGTTCACTGTAACCGAAACTGTAATTACTATTTTCAAATGACGTTCATTGTAATAATTATCATGACCTAGAATTTAAGCAACATACTTTGTAATCTACATGAATAAAGTGAATATTCTATTCTATTCTATTCTCTGTTTCTTCATCTTCATATTCATCTTCATCTTCATCTTCATCTTCATCTTCATCTTCATCTTCATCTTCATCTTCATCTTTATCTTCATCTTCATCTTCATCTTCATACTTCATCCTCATCTTCATCTTCTTCTTCATCTTCATCTCCATCTTCATCTTCATCTTCATCATCATCTTCATCTTCATCTTCATCTTCATACTTCATCCTCATCTTCATCTTCATCTTCATCTCCATCTTCTTCATCTTCTTCTCCTCCTTCTCCTTCTCCTCCTTCTCCTTCTCCTTCTCCTTCCTTCTTCGCCTTCTTCTTCTTCTTCTTCTTCTTTCTCTTCTTCTTCTTCTGCCTCCTTTTCTCCTTCTACTGCTACTTCTTTCCATCTTCCTTTCTTCTTACTCATCTGTTTCAACTTTATTCTTCCAATCAAACCTTTCAATTTTTCCAGTTAAGGTTTCACTTTTCTTCTTCCCTTATATAATATTAATATTCCTCTTTTTTTTGTCTTCCTCCTGTTTCTCCTCTTCCTCACCTATATCACCGTCCTCTTTTTCAAATTTTTCACTTTTCTTATCTCTTCTATTTTCTATCAATTCCTCGTGAGAGTGGAATCGGTAGAAACAAATTGATTACAACATTGTCGTTTTTCTTTTTTCTCCATATTCCTCCCCCTGTCTTGTGTATTACACTTTTTTCCAAGATACACTACTCCAGCTTCTTCTTCTGATTCACTTCCAATATTCCATTACATTTCCATAAAACAATAAAAAAAATTAATAATAGTTTTCAAAAAAATTCCGTACTCTACAAGCAATTGTAGATGGATGAAATGATGTTGAAAAACCTCTCTAGAAAGTATTTAGTAAACAAACTCTTCGAATATTCTGACTAACTGAACTCTGTGATGGTAGTACTCGAAACTTATTTGTTACGTTGTAAAAAAAAAACAGCCAGAGATTCTATACTTTAAAAGTTCAATTACTGAGAAGCTCAGGATGGAAAAACAAACATGAGATGTTAAGCCACATTATTAATAGAAGGTGATGGAAGGTGGAAGGCTTAGGAGGATGAGGAGAAGGAGAAGGAGGAGAAGGGAGATAGGAAGGAGAAGGAGGTGGAGGAAGAAGGAGGAGGAGGAGGAGGAGGAGGGATGGAGTAGGGAATGCAACCTGCTAAAATGAGAAGGGAGGGAACTTTTAAATTTGCTCCAATATTACACCTCACAAGTTGTTTTCTGGAAGAGGAAGGAGAGGAGGAGGAGGAGGATGACAAGGAGGAGGAGGAATAGAAGAAGAAGAAGAAGGAGAAGGAGAAGTAGAAGAAGAAAGAAGAAGGAAGGAGGAAGGAGGTGAAGGAGGAAAGAGGAAGGATGAAGGAGGAGGAGAAGAAGAAGGAAGAAGAAGAGAAGAGAAGAAGAAGAAGAAGAAGAAGAGAGAAGAGAAGAAGAAGGAGAAGAGAAGAACAGAAGGAGAGGAGAAGGAGAAGAAGAAGGAGAAGAAGAAAAGGAGGGAGAAGGAGAAGGAGAAGGAGAAGAAGAAGGAGAAGAAGAAGAAGAAGAGGAAGAAAAAGAAGGAGGGATTTCTTAAATAGCAGATGAGAGAAGGTTCATGAAAGAGTGGTAGGGAGAGGGGGAGGAGAAAAAGAGGAGTAGGGGGTGAAGAACGAGGAGGAGGAGGAGGTGAAGAACGAGGAGGAGGAGGAGGTGAAGAACGAGGAGGAGGAGGAGGTGAAGAACGAGGAGGAGGAGGATTAGGAGAGGAAGAAGAGAGAGGAATAGGAGTGTGAAAAGAGGGAGAAGTTGAGGTGGAGAATGAGGAGGGAGGAGGAGCAAAGGGAGATGAAGGGAAGAGAAAAAGGAGTAGGAGGACGATGAGGAGTAGGAGGAGAAGTATGAGGAGCAGTAGGAGTGGGAAGAAGAAGAAGGGGGAGGAGGATTTTATTAATAGCGTATGATAGAAGTTGGAAGGCATAGGAGGAGGAGGAGGAGGAAGTGGAGGAGGATGAGGGATGAGGAGGAGGAGGGAGGAAGAGGTGGAGGAAGAAAAGAGGTGAAAAGTAGAGGCGAAGAATGAGTAGAAGGAGGAGGAGTAGGAAAAGGTGGAGGAAAAGGAGAGGTGAAAAAAGTAGGAGGAGGAGGAGGAAGAGAAGATGGAGGAAGAGAGGAGGGTGAAATGCAACCCGCTGAAATGAGAAGAAACTTTTAAATTTGCTCTAATATTTCACCCCTCAAGTTGTTTTTCTGCAGTTCATTGGTAAAGTTTAGGAGTTGACTCTACTAGAGGGCTCTTCAAATAAAGTTGGGAAAACGGCTACAAAACAGGAATTACAAAAACAATTTACAATTTTTGAGAACTAGCTCAAGCTATGGCTGTTGGGTAAAATAAGAACTTGTCAACCTGTATTTGACAGTAATTTTTAGCACAGGGACTGTATAATAACAGTGTGAACATTGCATGTCTCACCTTTGGTTGGTGAGCTGGGACAAATCCACCATACTTTTGCCAATTTCATAAGATTTGCATACGCTAATCATTAATACCAATATCATAATCATAATACCAATACTCTAGGGCATTGTTCCTGGGTAGAAACCATATCTGAATATCATATTTAAATTGACCAAAAGTCCTTAGTTACTCACACAGCTGCCATTTTGTTTTTTTTCACTTATTATTCTTTATCTCAATAATGGTGGAACATATGGAATTGAAACTTTGCATCAACATTTATGACAACTAGACAAAGCTACAAAAAAATTATGAACATTTTTCAAATCCATAAAACAAAATGGCGGTCATTCAAAATTTTGTTTCTTGAATAACTCGGAAACCGTTTATATTACGAAAATTTTACAAGAATAACTTTTTTTAGTAAATTTGATTACAAATCGATTGAAACCTTATTTGTTAAGATTGGACCAATATTGACTGAGATATATGGCAGATTTAGTGATAGGTGACCGCTGGAGGCTAGTTGCAGTGCATCCTGGGCATGCGGCTAAAGTCTGCCACAACAATGCAACAGTCTCTGTCTGCTTTGCATGTTATTTGTGAGCGATTTTAGAGTATTTCATGTGAATTTTAAAGACATTAAAAAGGTTTGCAACTAACCTCCAGCGGTCACCTATCACTAAAGCTGCCATATCTCAGTCAATATTGAGATATTCATTTTGATCGAGAAACAAAATTTTGAATAGCCGCCATTTTGTTTTATGGATTTGAAAAATTGTCATAATTTTTTTGTAGCTTTGTCTAGTTGTCATAAATGTTGATGCAAAGTTTCTATTCCATATATTTCACCATTATTGAGATAAAAAATAATTAGTGAAAAAAACAAAATGGCAGCTGTGTGAGTAACTAAGGACTTCTGGACAATTTTAATATGTTATTTAGATATGGTTTCTACCCAGGAACAATGTCCCTACCAATGCCCTAGAGTATTGGTAGGGAGTTCTGAAACACCCTGTATGTTAAGTAGAGTGATCAATTTTTGACCTTTATTTTGTCTTTGCCAGTGTCAATTTTCATCATTTCAAGCTCTTAAAGGAATACCAAAAGTACAGAGACTATTTTTAATGTTAGAAGAGTTATTGTCGATGTTGTTCCTCTTCAAATAAGTCTGAGAAATGAGTGAATGAGTGAATTACACAACAAATGATATTTGTTGTGTAACGAATATCATAATTTATTCAAAAATGTCCATAACAAATTAGAAAAATATGGCTTGTGGAAAAATATGTTTCAACACACTGTTATGGACATTTTCACATCATTGTCATTGGGAACAGTCTCTGTAGTTCCTCGGGTTCCTCTTAATGCTCCCATTTCTCCCATTCCAAGGAGGAAAACTCCAATTTCTCCTTAGAGTTCTATTGATGTTGTGAAATCAATCCGTCATTGAATGAGGTTGTTTTTCAGTAAATGAGCAAGCCACTAGTTTGTTGTGAGTATTCATGTATTAATAGAATAACATGTTTTACATACTGAACGTCAATATCTAAATTCTTGTGTTTTATTTGAATGGATTCATTGATTGAAATCACGATAAATTAATTTATTGGATTGGGATACCTATCAGATAATTAAGAATTTATTGTACTGTATTAAGTGAATTGCAATAGAACTCATGATTGATTGAATGTGACATCACAAAATACAATATTAACAGACAGGACGATACTTCGTCTTTTTTTTCTTCAACTACTTTTGTTTCTTCCTCTCCTTCTTCTTCTTCTACTTCTTTCCCTTGTTTTTCTTCTGCTGCTTCTTCTGCTTCTTCTTCTCCTTATTCTTAGCCGTCTTCTCTATCAAATCCCCGTTCATGTATCGAAATCCTCTGGATTGCTTTTTCAATACCACTGTCTCTCCACTTACATGATATGTAATTTATTTCTGGATTCCAAGGTTTTATCCTTTCTAAATTGGCTTTTTGGGATGATGAAGAAGAAGATGAAAGAAAAGAACAAAGGATAAGATTATGAGAGAAGGAGGAAGAGGAGGAGGAGGAGGAGGAGGAGGAGGATGAGGAGGATGAGGAGGAGGAGGAGGAGGAGGAGGACAGGAGGAGGAGGAGGAGGAGGAGGAGGAGGAGGAGGAGGATGAGGAGGAGGAGGAGGAGGATGGAGGAGGAGGAGGGAGGAGGAAGAAGAAGAAGAAGAAGAAGAAGAGAAGAAGAAGAAGAAATGAAGAAAGAAGAAGACAAATGAAGAAGAATGTTGAAGATGAAGATGAACAAGAACAATGATGAAGAAACAAAAAGAAGAAACAATGAAGAAGAAGAACAAACAAGAAATGAAGAAGAAGAAACAAACACAAGAAGAAAACAAAGAATGAAAGAAGAATGAAAGAAAGAAAGAAGAAGAACAAAGAAATGAGAGAAAGAAGAACAAATATGAAAATGAAGAAGAAGAACAATGAACAAGAAACAGACACAAATAATGAAACAATAAATGAACAAGATGAATGAAGAAAACAAGAATAAGAAGAAAGGAAGATGAAGAAGATGAAATAAATGAACAAGGAACGAAAAGGAAGAGAAATGATGGAACAGAACGTGAAGGTGACAGAGGAGATTGAATGAACCGGGAAGAAAGGTTAGATGACGCAGAAGATGGAAGAACCGGAGAAGAAGAAGATGAAGTAAAAAAATATGTAAAAATGGAGAAGTCAGGAGAAACGTTATACGGGAAGAACGTAGAATTAGAATTAGGAGAAGAGATTGAAGGACGAGCGGTAGGAGATAGATAGAAAAAAATAATTTGGGAGGAAGAAAAATGACTAGGAGTGAGTGTCGAAAGAAAAGAAGATGAGAAAATTGAGTATTTGTGTTTACTACCGGATGATGAATTAAGAGCACGATGATGATATGGAGAGGATGGAGGCGGAAGAGAAGCACGAGGGGGAGAAGGAGGAGGTGTGGAAGAAAGAGAGGAATAGAAGAAGAAGATAGGAAAAGAGGGTGAAGGAAGAGGAGAAATATTGGGAGAAGGAGTATTGAAGATACAGATGAAGAATTTGAAGAGGTGAAGTAGTTGTGAGCGGAGTTTGAGGAGGAGGTGAAAAGTGAAGAAGAGGAGGAGGAGGAGAACGAGAGGAAACGATGGAAGTGTAGAAGAAAGAGTGGAATAGAAGGAAGCAGAGAATCAAGATGGAAGAGAAGGAGGAGGAAGTGAAGAAATATTGGTAGAAGGAGTATTGACGGTTCAGATAAAGAATTGGTGGAGATGAAGTAGTTGTGAGCGGACTTTAAGGAGGAGGTGGAAAAGGAAAAGAGGAGGAGAAGGAGGAGGAGAAGGATGAGAGGATGAATGGTCGAGATGGAGGAAAGGGAGTAAACGAGATATACATCATCGATTCTCCACCCCTCTCAAATCCCGAAACACGAGAAACAAATAATATTTTGATAAATTCCCGTTCTGCCATTTCTCACATGTTTCCCATCTATACGGCAATTATTTGAGATGATCCCGTTCACCAAACCTACTTTAATAATTCTTCTTCTCCTCCTCCTTCTCCTTCTCCTCCTCCTCATCGTACCTCCACCACGTTTACTCCCCCACATCCTTCTCCTTCCAGTTTCATTTTTTTACCTTCTCAACCCACTTCTTCTTCTCCTCTTCCACTGCTCCTCCTTCTCCTCCCTCCTCCTCCTCCTCCTCCTCTTCAATCTTCTTCTCTTTTTACTGAATCTGTTGATTTTTCTTCAGAATCCTACGCCTCAATACTTTCAATGCTATTCTTCAATGCTTCCGCAATAACTCATACTGTGTGCTTCAACTTTTACTGTTTTTGTTTTCTCTTTCATGTTCACTTCTCATACTTCTTCTTCCTCTTCTTCCTCTTCTTCTTCTCATTTGTATCCCTTTGCCGCCTCTTCCTTCTACTTCTTCCTCTCATCCGCAAACTTCTTGTCCATCAGTTTCATCTTTTTAATCGTCTTCTTAAAAGCTTGAAACGTGTTAGATCCTCTATTATCTACTTCTCCTGTTTATTCTTCTCCTTTTTCTTCTTCATCAGCTACCCTTTTGAATGAAGCGAAGCGAAGTTCTTCCTCTTGACTCGAGACTCAAGGCGTAGTCCGTCTGTATGTTTGAATGTTTGTTTGTATGTTCGACGATAACTTCCGAAGGCCTTTATTAATCTACTTCGAATTTGAAACAAAAAATATTCTTGGAACCTTTATACAGGTCAAGTTCGTTGGCCAATAAAATTGACCGACTCCTTCATCCTTTTTCAGGCGAAAAAAAAGATAGCTTCTCACTACAATACTAAGGTATGGGGGATATAATGAAGATAAAACCACACGGAACCTACCTATAGCAGGATCAGTTCAACAAGCAGTTGAACAGCTGTTTCGACAATCAATATTACAATACTTGACCTACAAATGCTGAATCTCGCAGATTATTGGAAAGATCTTTTAAAAAGTTGTTCTTTGAAAGGTCTCCTTTGAAAAGGTCTTTTGAAGACTTTAAAGGTCTTCAAGACTTTCAAGCCTTTTGATTATTGTGTCAAAATTATTAACGAAACAGCTGTTTACTGACAAGTTAAATTAATCCTGCTATATCTATCTCAACCATGTGATTGAAGTCTCCGTAGTTTGAACAGAAGATAGGAAACAGCTGATAGAAGGTAGCAATTTTGAATATTTCTTTAGGCTAGGGGAAATTTTCCCTCTATTTTCATGATGAAAAAATGGTAAAACCTTTCAACTTTGATCAACAAAACTAGCATCAACCGTGCTATGCTACGGGATTTAAGGAATGCTATTGAAATTTATTTGACTGGAAATCCTGTCAACAAAAATTAAAAAAATGTTTACAGATAACATGATGTTATATAATTATCTACTATAGGAGGTGCAGGGAGTTGCATCGGTGTGTGTTGCTTCATAAGCAGCTATGTGAATTACTGTGACTAAACGTGACTAATGTCGTCTTGTCTTGTCTTGACTGACCAGTGTAGACCCTGCAACCGACTGCACTGGGCGGCACCGCAACTGCACCGCAGCAAATAGGAGGTTCGCAAGCGAGTTCTCCAGCCAAGGGGCGTACTAGTTATTTCCTTTTCCTCTTCTTACTTTTCTCTCCCACATCGTCTTCTTCCACACTTCCTCTCCTTCTTTCCCTTGTACTACAATCCATTTCAAAAACAACAAAACCGAACACGTGATACAAAATCGAATCGAAGTGATGACGAATGATGACAACTGAAATGGATGTTCAGCAAAGGAGGAGGAGGTGGTAAGAGAGAGAGGTGAAGAAGGAGTGGTAGGCGGAGAAGGAAAAGTATCATTGGGATTAGGGGGGGAGGAGAAGGAGAAGGAGGAGGAGGAATATTGAGAGAGGATCGAAAAAACGTTTGTAGAAGAGAAAAGTCAGTTGTGGCATGAGAGATAGATTGCATCGTTTATCTGGCAAAATGGAAAGGATACAGCTGAAAATCGAGGCTTTATTTCCTCTTCCATTCCTTCCTTCTTCTTCTCTCCTTCTTCTTCTTCTTCTTCTTCCCACTTCTCCTTCCTCCTTCCTCTTCTTCTTCTTCTTCTTCTTCTTTCCTTCCTCTCCTTCATTCATCCTCCTCCTCTTCTTAGCTTCCCTCTCCTCTTCCTGTGTCTCTCTTCCTGTTCTTCTTCCTTCTCCTTCTATTCTTCTCCACTCTTCCTCTCTTCCTCCTCCTCCTATAATCTCTTACTTCTTCTCCCATCTTCCATGTCTATCCTCCTCCAACCTTCTGTAGCTTCCTAATTCCTCTTCCATATCTTCCTCTTCTTCTCTTCTTCTTCTTCTTCCTTCTTTTCTTCTCCTTTCCTTCTTCTCTTCTTCTTCTTCCTCTCCTTCCTCTTCCTTCTTCTTCCTTCCTTCCTCCCTTCTCCCTCTTCTTCTTCCTCCTCTCCTGCTTCTTCTCTTCTTCTTCTCCTCCTCGTCCTCATAACCTCCACAATCTAACTCAGGTTTTCAGGTAATTGATATAATCCTCCTGCTTAGTCACTACATCCTTCTCAACACCTTATCCTCCTAATCCTAATCCTGGTCATCCTCCCCTCGTCCTCCTCCTTCCCCCTTCTCCTCCTATTCCTCCTTTTTCTCCAACTCCTCCTCCACCTCCTCCTTCCTTTTCTCCTCCTCCCCTCTCCTCCTCCCTCTCCTTCTCCTCCTCCTCCTCCTCCTCCTCCCCTCCTCCTCCTCCTCCTCCTCCTCCTCCTCATCCTCCTCCTCCTCCTCCTCCTCCTCCTCCTCCTCCTCGTCCTCCTCCTTCTCCTCCTCCCTCCTCCTCTTCCCATTCTTTTCCTTGTCCTCTTCTCTCTCCTCCTCCTCCTCCTCCTCCTCATCCTCATCATCCTCCACCTCGTTCCTATCTCCCTCCCACATTCGGTGACAGCTTAACTGCCAGTGGGCCATTCAATTGCGGTCGCCATGTCAGTGGTCTCTGTCACTGCACTTTATGCCACATCAGCTAATTGACATTACACCGTCCTATATGCGCTTTTCTCCTTGTTGTTGTTGTTGTTCTTCTTCTTCTTCTTTTCTTCATCTTCTTCTTCTCCTCCTTCTTTCTTTTTCTTCTTCTTCTTCTTCTTCCTTCTTCTTCTTATTCTCCTTCTTCTTCTTCTTCCTCTTCTTCTCCATCGTCTCTTTCTTCTTCCTTCTCTTTCTTCTCCTTCTTCTTCTTCTTCTTCTTCTTCTTCTTCTTCTTCTTCTTCTTCTTCTTCTTCCTTATTCTCCTTCTTCTTCCTTCTTCCTCTTCTTCTCCATCCTCTTTCTTCTTTTCTCTTTCTTCTTCTTCTTCTTCTTCTTCTTCTTCTTCTTCTTCTTCTTCTTGTCCTCCTTGTTCTTGTTCTTGTTTTTGTTCAAGATCTTGTTCTTGTTCTTGTTCTTGTTCTTGTTCTTGTTCTTGTTCTTGTTCTTGTTCTTGTTCTTGTTCTTGTTCCTTGTTCTTGTTCCTTGTTCCTTGTTCTTGTTCTTGTTCTTGTTCTTGTTCTTGTTCCTTGTTCTTGTTCTTGTTCTTGTTCTTGTTCTTGTTCTTGTTCTTGTTCTTGTTCTTGTTCTTGTTCTTGTTCTTGTTCTTGTTCTTGTTCTTGTCTTGTTCTTGTTCTTGTTCTTGTTCTTGTTCTTGTTCTTGTTCTTGTTCTTGTTCTTGTTCTTGTTCTTGTTCTTGTTCTCTTGTTCTTGTTCTTCTTGTTCTTGTTCTTGTTCTTGTTCTTGTTCTTGTTCTTTTTCATTTTCTTCTTCTTCATCTTCTTCTTCTTCTTCTTCTTCTTCCTTCTTCTTCTCCTCCTCCTCATCCTCCTCCTCCCCTCATCCACCTCCTCCTTCTGTCTTCTCCTCTTTTCATCACTTGTCCTCCTTTTCCTTCTCCTCTTTCATCCTCCTCCTCCTTCTCCTCTTCCTCCTCCACCTTCTTCTTCTTCTCCTCACTCCCTCGTCCTCCTCCTCCTTCTCCTTCTTCCCCTACTCCTCCTCCCTCCCTCCTCCTCCTCCTCCTCTCTCCTCCCTCCTCCTCCTCCACCTCGTTCCCATCTCCTTCCACACTTGGTGACAGCTTAACTGCGCAGTGGGCCATTCAATTGCGGTCAGTGGTCTCTGTCACTGCACTTTATGCCACATCAGCTAATTGACATTACTCCGTCCCATAATATGCGCCACTGCACTGTACGTTTACAGACTGAAATACGGTCCACGTATCCGATCTTCTTCTTTCTCTTCTTTTTCTTCTTCTTTTCTTCTTCTTCTTCTTCTTCTCCTTCTTCCTCGAAGTGTCTAACTGCTTGCTTCTTTATCTTCTTCTTCTTTAACTAGCCTTCTTCTTCTTCTCCTCCTTCTTCTTCTTCTTCTTCTTCATCTTCTTCTTCTTCTTCTTCTTCTTCTTCTTCTTCTTCTTCTTCTTCTTCCTTATTCCTCTTCTTAATTATCCTCTACTTCCTTCCTTCTTCTACTTCTTCTTCCCACTTCTTCTTCTTCTTCTTCTTCTTCTTCTCCTTCTTCTTCCTCTTCCTTCTTTCTTCTTCTTCTTCTTCTTCTTCTTCTTCTTCATCCTTCTTCCCTCTTCCTTCTTCCTCTTCCTCATCTTTCCTCTTCTTGTCTTCTTCATCTTCTTCTTCTTCTTCTTCTTCTTCTTCTTCTTCTTCTTCTCTTTCCTCTCCTTTTCATTCTTCCTCTTCTTCTCCTTCTGCTTTCGCTTCTTCTTCTTCTCCTTCATTCTCCTCCTTCTCTTCAAAAAAATAATAAGTAAAATTATAAGTTAAATTACTTAGTAAGTTAAATTAGTAATAAGTATTACTTAGTAAAAATAATAAGTAATTTTAGATAAAAAATAATAAGTGAAAAATGATAAGTGAAAAAAAACCAAAATGGCAGCTGTGTGAGTAACTAAGGACTTCAGGACAATTTAAATATGATATTTAGATATGGTTTGTACCCAGGAACAATGCCCTAGAATATTGGTAGGGAGTTCTGAAACACTCTGTATATCTTATCCTCCTTCAACCTGTACCTGGTCATTCTCCTCCTCCTCATTCCTCCTCATCCTGCTCCTCCTCCTCCTCCTCCTCCTCCTTCACCTCTTTCTCTCTTCTTCTATTCCTCCTTCTTCTTTTTCTTCTTCTTCTTCTTCTTCTTTTTCCCTCTTCTGTTCCTCCTTCTTCTTCTTTTCTTCTTCTTCCTTTCCTTCCTACTTCTTCTTCTTCTTCTTCTTCTTCTTCTCTTTCTTCTTCTCCTCCTTCTTCTTTTTCCTCTTCTTCTTCTCCTTCTTCTTCTTCTTTTTTTCTTCCTCCTCCTTCTTCTTCTTCTTCTTCTTCTTCTTCTTCTTCTTCTTCTTCTTCTTCTTCTTCTTCTTCTTCATCTTCTTCTTCTTCTTCTTCTTCTTCTTCTTCTTCTTTTTCTTCTTCACATGTATAAAATATTGTCATGCGCTATATGTATTGTTGTAAAAACAGCTGATTGAGTTAGTGGTACAAATGAGTGTCAAATATAGCGGGATTAATTTAACTTGTCAGAAAACAGCTGTTTCGGCAATGAGTAAACAGTGATTTTACGCAGCTTTGACGCAATAATTCAAAGGCTTGAAAGCATTTAAGACATTTAAATTTTTAAAAAGACCTTTCAAGGAATACCTCTTGAAAAGACCTGTTTAATAATCTGCTAGATTCATCATTCGTAGGTTAAGTATTGTGATAAGCATTAAGTATTGTGATATTGGTCGAAACAGCTGTTTTCTGACAGCTAAATCAATCCTGCTATAGCAGGATTCTTTTAAAATGTCAGAAAACAGCTGATTGATGTTTGCTCGTTTACTAACGTTAAATCAGCTGTATCATGACAAGTTAAAATAATCCTGCTATACAGGTCAACCTTCACATGCTTCACACTACAGGAAAATCCCTCGAACCGTGAAAGCCCCCAGAAAACCCCAAGTGAAACAGGCTGTGTAGTATGGAAAACCATCTCCTTCAATTATTCACAGTTTTCCGAGTGCATAATTGAATGACGACTGGCTTTTCCAATATGGCTGCGGTGTGTGGTTTTCCCCGGCACTGGACATTGGCGATTTTCTCTGGAAATTGTGGTTTTCCTTGGGTTTTCCCGATGCTCTGCTTCCTTATTGTACACTCTATAGCGGTTGTGCTCTATGCTTCGTATTGCCGGGTTCTGCGTTCTCTATGAAACTTGTTGTCTATGCTCGATGTTATCAACGGTGTCTTAGGCTAGGCGTACACCGGTTAGTCAAAACAAGACAAGACGAGATTAGTCACGTTTAGTCACAGTAATTCATTGTTCTATTGCAGGACACGCAGAGCCCAGTGTCTGCTGACCGTATTGTTATTCCTGGTTGTAAGCAGCACACACTGATGCAAGTGTGTGACTAATCGATGTGTGTTGCTTCATAAGCACTATGTGAAGTATTGTGACTAAACGTGACTAATCTCGACTTGTCTTGTCTTGACTAACCGGTGTCCGCCTAGCCTTATATCTTCTATGTTGCATTAATTGTAGGTTTGGGTTCTCTGCTATTTAAGCCTTCGATATTTTCCAATATTCTCATGAAATTCACACACAGGTCACAGTGTTATTCAAGCAGGCTCATTCTTCTTTTCAAAACGTTCAATGTTCTCTAGAACAGTTTCTATTCAATTTGTATTATTATGTAACTCTTGCAATGTATTTCATTGAATGATATTATACAGGGTGGAGCATAAAGGATGCATGTTTTTCAAAGTGTTATAAGAAAGTCTATTTTCATCATACATTCAACAAAATACTAAGCAAATAACCCAATTTAGGTATTCGTATGAAAAACTCCAAAACACCTGCGTATTCTTAATAAAACATAGAAAAGATGACGCCCTTAATGCGTTAATGCTCATTGAAATCCTCAAATTGGTCCATAACTTTTGATACAGCGGCAATTTATTCATGTATTGCAGTATTCAGATCCTCAATTAAACGATATTTACGATAGTGCGATTCACGTCAAAAGTCAGCATTGTTTATATGAGGAGCATTGATGCCAAGTTTCATTGAGAGAGGCACCAAACGTGTTTGTTGGGACTGTGTGCGACAACAATGCACAGTGCGGCAACTATGCACAGTGCGAATAGGATAGAGACACCAGCAACTGCCTTGTGCTGAACAAGGATAGCAAACTCTCTTCTAAACAATGCTGACTCCTTGACGTGAATCGCACTATAGTAAACTTTGAATTGAAGTGAAGAGGAATCACATGCCAATAAGCAAAGAATTAAAACTCTTTACTAAAGCCCCGATGAACGACGATTGCAGATTTATTCTATTTGAAATATTGTTCAACAGCAAATGTTGCAAGGTAAATTGCGCAATTGTTACTAAAACTGGATACTTTAACCTACAAAATGTTGTCGCTCGGCGGTCACAGACAGTTCCACTCCACTGATAATATCCTAATCAAATCTATGTGTTCTTTTCAAGCGTCTAATTGAATGAATCTGATCATATCTAAGGCTAGGCGTACATCGGTTAGTCAAGACAAGACAAGACGAGATTAGTCACTTTTAGTCACAGTAATTCACAAAGCTACTTATGAAGCAGCACACAACGATGCAATGACTAATCGGTGTGTGTTGCTTCACAAGCAACTATGTGAAGTACTGTGACTAAACGTGACTAATCTCTTGTCTTCTTCTTAATGTGCTACCCTAATATACTCGCGAAGATTCTTATTTTCGCTATGCTCCTATCTATTATCATCCTTAAATTTCACTCACTTCATTTCCTAGATTGATGATAGTTCTCATTGTTTCTTTAATCATGTTAGATAACCAATGGTACCATTCTCCTCTTTTCCTTTCTCCGCCTACTAATTTACCCTCTCACTCTTCCTCCTTCTTCTCCATCACCTCCTCTTCCTCCTTTCATCCACAATCAATACTCTCCTCCCTCTCCTCACATTTCTCACCACATTCCCAATCAACCAACCACCACCAATACTCCCTCACGCTCTCTCACTCCCTCTCTCTCAAACACACTTTCAATCTTTCACATTCTCTATCTCTTCCATATCCTCTCTCTCTCTCAAAACACTGTCCTCTCTTTGTCTCCCACATCACAGTCGGAAGGAACTTTTTCGGTCTCTCTCTTACTCTCTCTCTCTCAGACACACTTCCAATCTTCATTCTCTCTCTCTCTCTCTCCATATCCACTCTCTCAACACACTGTCTCTCTTTTCTCCCACATCACAGTCGGAAGGAAGTTTTCAGTCACTCTCTTCTCTCTCTCTCTCTCTCAGACACACCTCCAATCTTTCACATTCTCTCTCTCCCATCCATATCTTCTCTCTCAACACACTGTCCTCTTTTTCCCACATCACAGTCGGAAGGAACTTTTCGGTCTCTCTCACTCTCTCTCTCTCTCAGACACACTTCCAATCTTTCACATTCCCTCACACTCTCTCTCTTCCATATACACTCTCTCAACACACTGCCCTCTCTTTTTCTCCCACATCACAGTCAGAAGGTACTTTTCGGTCTCTCTCTTTCTCTCTCTCTCTCTTCCATATCCTCTCTCTCTCACTCTTTCTCTCTTCTATATCCTCACTCTCTCTCTCTCTTCCTTCCACATCTCAGACTTGGCATGAGAGGTTTGTCGGTGCAACCGCTAACCACCTCAGCTATCCGTTTTCCCGCCAATTCTGCTTTTGCCGCGCATCTCGCATTCCCGCGCCCGCCATTCCAACCCACTCTCCTTCCCGCCCAATTTTGCTTTACCGCCATTTACAACCACCCCCACCCCCACCACCCGCCAGCACACAAGTGCCGCCAATTTCAGGCCGCAAACCGCGAAATATCTGTTTTAGCTATTCCTTTATCTGTTTCTCCTACTTCTTGGTTGGATAGAGCATGGTCTCTTTCCCTTCTTCTCCTTCTTCTCCTCCTTCCCCTCCTTCTTCTCTCCTTCTCCTCCTCTTCTTCTTCTATTTCTCCTCATCTCCCCCCTTCCTCATCTTCTTTTCTTTTCCTTCTCTTCTTCTTCTTCCTTCTTCTTCTTCTTCTTCTTCTTCTCCTTCTTCTTCTCCTCTCTTTCTTCTTCCTTCTTCTTCTTCTTCTTCTTCTTCTTCTTCTTCTCTTCTTCTTCTTCTTCTTCTTCTTCTTCTTCTTCTTCTTCTTCTTCTTCTTCTTCTTCTTCTTCTTCTTCTTCTTCTTCTTCTTCTTCTTCTTCTTCTTCTTCTTCTTCTTCTTCTTCTTCTTCTTTCTTCTTCTTCTTCTTCTTCTTCTTCTTCTTCTTCTTCTCTTCTTCTTCTTCTTCTTCTTCCTTCTTCATCTCCTTCTTTTTCTTCTTCTTCTCATTCTTCTCCTTCTATTTATCTCCCTTCTCCTCCTTTTCTCCGAAACTTCGCCTTTTCATGTAGATCAATCTCAATTATGTTAACATTATCATATTGCATCTAATACTTAGGCCTTAATTGTTGAAAAGTATCATTCATAATTCATAAAATTAATGGAATCACATTACTTAGTCTATAGAAAAAACATTCGTAATCTAGAATCTATGCAGTTATAATTATTACTGTTATCTACATGAATAAAGTGATCTTTTCTTATCTCTTTATCCTACTCCTTCTCTACCTCCTCCTCTTCCTCTTCTTCCTCCTCCTTCCTTCTTCCACCTGTTTCTTCTTCTCATCCTCCTCTTCCTTTTCTTCTCCTCTTCCTTCTCTTCCTCCTCCTCCTCCTCGTATTTCCTCCTGTTCCTCCATCTCTTTCTCCTCCTCTTCCTTCACCATTCCTCCTCCTCACTTCTCCTGCCCCTTCACCTGTTTTCCTTCTCCTCCTCCTTCCTTCTCCCTCCTCCTCTTCCTCCTCCTCTTTATCCTCATCCTCCTAATAAATGAAAAGACAACATGTTGTCAAACCACTGATTTATTATAAAATCGAGATACCGGTTTCGGTTGTTACACCATTATTAATCTCTGGTAAACTCATCCTCCTCCTTATCCTCCTTCTCCTCCTCCTCGTCTACCCCCTCTTCCACCCCCTCCGACTCTTTCCAACCACTAATTCCCAACATCATAGGTTGTCTAGTGGCACAGACATTTTGAATTTTCATAACGGCGGGAGTTTCAAATTTGAATATTCATCACAATCGCAGAGAGCTTACAGTTGAAGAGTTCTAGTGAATCGACAATATGCCATAAATTATAGATGGATGAGAGAGATTATTATAATAATTCCATAAATTAAGGTGGCTTTAGAGATATGTGTGTTTGGTACTCATCTCCTGGAGGTATACTCGTGTTGTAGTGTTTCATGAAGTAGTTCTTTGTTATATACTGATTCTCTTACTACTTCTACCACTTCTCTTTCTTTTCTTCTTCTTCTTCTTCTTCTTCTTCTTCTTCTTCTTCTTCTTCTACTTCTTCTTCTTTTTCTTCTTCTCTTCTTCTTCTGCTCTTCCTCCTCCTTTTTCTTCTTCTTTACCTCCTCCTGCTAGTGGATACAAAACCATATAGCAATCACTTTTATTTCCAATGACGTTCATTTGAATGAAATATATCATACACTAGAATATTATTGAAGTCGTATTCGACAGTCTTGAATTAAAATTCATACCTATATATTTTCATCATAAATCTCCCTTATTCTATGTTTTATTTAGTGAATCTTATATTGACTATTAAAGATGGAAGGTAATGAGACATTACATACAGTTGCTGAATTACATAATTACGAAATTCTAATTATTCCATATAATATTCTGAAGCTTCTGTGTTGTGAAATATTTCATCAACTACATTACATACATAGTATTCTCTTCTCTCTATTTTGTAATCTAGATGAAGATGATTATTCTTTCATTCCTTCTTCTTCTAGTTCTTCTTCTTTTTCTCCTTCTTCTTCTTCTCCTCCTTTTCTGTTTCTTCTTCTCTTTTTCTTCTTCTTTTCTTTTTACTTTCTCGTCTCTTCTTCTTTTCTTCTTTTTCTTCTTCTTCTTCTTCTTCTTCTCATCTCTCCTCCTCCTTCTCATTTCACTTCCTTCTTCCTCCTCCTCCTCCTTCTCCATCTCTTCTCTCCTCCTCCTCCTCCCTCCTCCTCCTCCCTTCCTCCTCCTCCTCCTCCTCCTCCTTCTCCTCCTACTAAATCCTACTGCTCTTCCTACTCCTCTGCCTACTCTCCATCCTTCTTTTCCTTCACTCATCTATTCTCATATCCACATTTGTCAATCAATATTATTTGACAATCACTGAATTATAGGGTTGCAAACAGCTTGTAATCAAGTGCATGACAATACAGGAATGCACCACTCATGTTAATTGCAAATTCAATTAGCAATCTCTAATTGATTGAGTCGGCGTTTAATTGAATAATTTGAAAAAAAGGATGCATTATCAAAATCATTACAGTCATTCCTACACAATCAAACTCGACATTCATTTCTGTCCAATGAAAAAACCTTTGTTTGCCCAGTTGACTTTCAACCGAATGCACTGTTATAGCTAACAGTGAACCATGATTTGCAAGTCCAGTGTACGAGGAGGATTCTGTGGTGTGAGAAAAAGGAAGAGAAGAAAAGTAGAAGTGAATAAGTAGAAAGGAGAAGGAGAAGAAAACAAGAGGAAGAACGAGAAGAAGAAGAAGAGGAAGAATAGAAGAAGGAAGAAGAAGAAGAAGAAGAAGAAGAAGAAGAAGAAGAAGAAGGAAGAAGAGGAGGGAAGAAGAGAAGAAGAAGAAGGAGAGAAGAAAAAATGAGAAGAACAAGAAGAAGGAGAAGAAGAAGGAGAGAAGAAGGAGAAGAAGAAGAGAAGAAGAAGAACAAGAAGAAGAAGAAGAGGAAGAAAAGAAGAAGAAGAAGAAGAAGAAGAAGAAGAAGAAGGAGGAGAAGAAAAGAAGAAGAAGGAAGGAAGGATGAAAGAGAAGAAGAAGAAGGAGAAGAAGAAGAAGAAGAAGAAGAGGAGAAGAAAAAGAAAAGAAGAAGGAGAGGAAGGAGAAGAAGAAGAAGAAGAAGAAGAAGAAAGAAGAAGAAGAAGAAGAGAGAGACGAAGAAGAAGAAAGGAAGGAAGGAGAAGAAGGAGAAGAATAAGAAAAAGGAGGAAGAAGAAGAAGAAGAAGAAGAAGAAGAAAGAAGAGGAAGAAGAGAGGAGATGAGAAGGAGAAGAAGAAGAGAAGAAGAAGAACAAGAAGAAGAAGAAGAAGAAGAAGAAGAAGAAGAAAGAAGAAGAAGAAAGAAGAAGAACAGAGAATGATAATGGGAAGGTTGGGAGTAGATGATAAAGAAGAAGTGAGTGGTGAAACACATGGTCGTTTAAATTCAAACAGAAAGAAGAACAAAAAGACAAAGGAGAATGGAATTGCAAGACAAAAGCAGAACAATGTGAAATGAGGAAACGAAGAAACGAAGGAGAAATTGAAAAACGAAGAAACAGGAGAGAGGAACCAAAGCATGGAATGGAAAACGTCATGTTTTTCAACATTCTTCCTCAATTAATACTCATCCATATAAAGCATTAATTGAGGAAAAGAGTTGAAAAAACCACGAGAGAAGTAGCCCGTCAAATATAGAACGCTGAGAAGGAGGTGAGAAGAGAGAGAGAGAGAAAAGAGAGATGAGTAAATTGTGTAATTATAAATATGAACGAAGAGAGAACAAGAAAAAACGGGTATGAAATAACACTATAAGTGAAATAGCTCAACAAATAGGAAACTGCGATAAAAGGAGTGGACTGAAGAAGAGGAACACTAATAGAGAAACAAGTAGAAGGAGACAAAGGAAAAGAGATGAAGTAGCCGAAAAAATAAAAGAGTGTGAGGAGAAAGAGAGGGGATGAATCAAAGTATTCAATAATCATTGAAGCATGCAGAACTGAAATCATGCGTTGATGAAAACACGAATCAACGTTTTTGAAAAAGTCGCAAATTGGTGGTGCGAGCAAAAAAGAGAAACTCTTCGAGAGAAAGAGAGAGGGAGGATGTGATACAGAGTGACTAAGTAAGAGAGGAAGATATTTGATAGAGAATTAGGGTAGAGAGAGAGTGAGTGAGAAAGAGAAGTAGTCAGAAAGTGGAGAGAGAAAAAGAAAGACAGAGAGAGAGTGAGAAGAAGAGTGAGGGAAACAGTGTGGAATAAAGCAATCGGTCAAATTGATACAAAGCAATGTAAACACACACGCTTTCACAGCGGTAAAGGTTTGAGTAAAAAAAAAAGAAAAATCGGAAAAGCCCCGGTGAAAATTGAAAAAAAAACGAGAAACGTGAAATTTCCGGGAATTGAATGATTGTGACACGTTCCTGACTGAGAAATTATTTGACGCGCTCTGGTGACTGTTGAGAGAGAAAGAGTGAGAGAGAGAAAGAGACAGAGTGAGTGTGATGACGAGTGAAAGAGGTTCAAGGAGATCAAACCAACTTGGAAAATTTAGAGCGTTCTTCTTCTTCTTCTACTTCCTCTTCTTATCCTCCTTCCTCTTTTCCTCTTCTTCTTCTTCTTCTCCTCCTTGTTCTTCTTCTTCTACTTCTTCTTCTTCTTCTTCTTCTTCTTCTTCTTCTTCTTCTTCTTCTTCTTCTATTTCTTCTTCTTCCTCTGCTGCTTCTTCTTCTCTTCATCAGCATCATCATCTTCTTCTTCTTCTTCTTCTTCTTCTTCTTCTTCTTCTTCTTCTTCTTCTTCTTCTCTTCTTCTTCTTCCTTCTTCTTCTTCTTCCTTCTTCTTCTTCTTCTTCTTCTTCTTCTTCTTCTTCTTCTCCTTCACCTTATTCTTCTTCTTCTTCTCCTTCACCTTATTCTTCTTCTTCTTCACCTTCACCTTCTTCTTCTTCTTCACTTCCCTTCTTCTTCTTCCTCATCTTCCTCCTCTTCTTCTCCTTCTTCTCCTTCTTCTCCTTCTTCTCCTTCTTCTCCTTCTTCTCCTTCTTCTTCTTCTCCTTCTTCTCTTCTTCTCTCCCTCTCCTTCTCCTCTTCTTCTTCCTCTTTCTTCCTCTTATCCTCCTTCCTTCTTTCTTCTTCTTCTTCTTCTTCCTCCTCTTGTTCCTCTTCTTCTTCTTCTCTTCTTCTTCTTCTCTTCTTCTTCTCCTCTTTCTTCTTCATCATGAACCTCACTGAGATAAACCATATTGATTCTCTCTCACTCTCTCTCTCACTCTCTTCCACCCTTTCTCTCTTCCCTTCACGTCTCATCTTTCTTCTTTTACTGCTTTCATCATTCTCCTCCTCCAGATATCTTTTATCACATTGTCAAGTTTTCTAATAAGGAGTATATCCTTGAATTTCTTTCAAGATTTTTCTGAAGGAGCACTATCAGACTTGCCGATTATCTATCAATACCAAGTTTTTCAAATCTATCAATACATACATAGAGCTATCATGAATCTATCATTACATAACAAGAGATCAATCAATAACTATTACTATACTTTGATTTAAACTGCTTTAGTACCGACCTAGAGCGGTCCACCCCTAAGGCCAAGTGGGTCTCAATCCTAGAACTGTTTTAATCAGAGTATAACCGGTATCAACAGATGCACATACTATTAGGCTAGGCGTTCACCGGTTAGTCAAGACAAGAAAAGACGAGATTATTCACGTTTAGTCACAGTACTTCACATAGTTGCTTATGAAGCAACACACACCAGTTAGTCATTGCATCAGTGTTTGCTGCTTCATAAGCAACTATGTGAATTACTGAGACTAAACGTGACTAATCTTGTCTTGTCTTGCCTTGACTAACCGGTGTACGCCTAGCCTAAGGCCAAGTGGGTCTCAATCCTAGAACTGTTTTAATCAGAGTATAAATGGATATCAACAGATGCACATACTATTATACAGCAAAAGTACATTGGTCAGTTAACCATTGATAAATACTTGAATAGAGATCAATACTTGAAGGGTATCAATGATGGCATAAACTATTAGATATCAAGAGTGCATTGGTTAGTTAACCATTGATAAATACTTGAACGGGGATTGATACAGAAACATATTATTAGGTAGCAAGCGTACATTGGTTAGTTAACCAGCGGTTAATACTTGAACAGGGATCAATGAAGGCATAAACTATTGGATATCAAGCGTGCATTGTCAGTAACCATCGATAAATACTTAAACGGGGATTAATACTGAAACATATTATTGGGTAGCAAGCGTACATTAGTTAGGTGACCAACGATCAATACTTGAACAGGGATCAATGAAGGAATTATATCAAGCGTGCATTGATCGGTTAACCGTTGATCAATACTTAACCGAAGATCAATACAGGAACATAATTATTATCAGGAAGTAAGCATGCATTGGTCACTTAACCAGCGATCAATACTTAACCGGAGTTCAATAGAGGCTCATCCTTTGCGTTAAACAGCAAGCTTGCATCGGTTAGTTAACCAGCGATCAATACTTAACCGGAGATCAATAGTGGCACATCCCATTTCAAACCGGACTTCATAATGTGTGGTCGCAGAGTACTCATGGTAATAGGTTAACCACTTGATAAGGCGTCTCAATTATCGGTCAATCTCTCATTCTCTCTGTATCCTGTTCTGTTATCGCATTCACTCTCGTATTCATTCTCTCCGTAATCACAGTATTCGGTATTCTTCCTCTTAAAAAAAGTCAATCAATCCTCCTCAATAATTCAATCAATCAATCTTATTTTATTCTCTCTACTGTATTCGCTGTGTGCACGTAGTTGGTGTGGATAATAAAATCGACACCTGCGCTCACGCGGAATTTTAGTTTACGAAACCTGATAGTTTAACATGAGAAAGAATAGGGAATAAGCATTTACAATGCATTTGAAGTATTGTCGTAATACTAATTGTAGAAATACCGTTCACAATAGTAATTACGTCTTCTATTCCTTCCATATTTCCAAATGTAAATTGATTCAACAAAGAAATCGGCTCTTAGTTTTGAATTAATCGAGTGAAAAATCCAGAATGTCCAAATAAATAGCGAATTTAGTGCTATCACAGTATTCTACGAGCCAAGAAAAACAACAAAATATAAAAAATGTCATTGGCGAAAAGCTGAATATTGTCCTTAGTACTCCATTAATCCTCCATTTTGTGTTTTCAACATTCTCCATCATATCTCGTTCAAAAAACAATTTTATCTTATGAAATTTGATAGGGGTATAATTAAAGATGTGTTCCACAAAATAAAAATTACTTTCAATAACTTTCAATAACTGTTTTCTTTCCAAAATGGCGGCCGACTAGAATTTTAAACACGATTTTACTGGAAAAATATAACTATAATAGTACGATACCTGTTCCTTTTTCTCCACCACCTCCTCCTTCTCACCACTTTCTCCTACTCGTTCTCCTCTTCCTTCTCCTTCATCCCTTCATTTTCCTCCTCTTACTTCTCCTACACCTATTCTATTTATTTCATTTAATTCATTCTATTCTCGGCCTAGTTCATTTGATTCTCAGAATATTCATAAATTCAACATCTTCTGTGTCATCAACTATGTCTCCTCCTCCTACTACTCCTCTTCCTGCTATTCCTCCTCCTCCTAATTCTCCTCCTTCTCCTTCTCCCTCCTCCTCTTCCTCCACCAACTTCTCCTTCTCCACCTTCTTCTTCTCCTTCACCTCCTTTTCTCGTCCTCCTCCTCCTCCCCTTCTCTTTCTCTTCCACCTGTTCCTCTCCTCCTCCTCCTCCCTCCTCCTCCTCCTCCTCCTCCTCCTCCTCCTCCTCCTCCTCCTTCTCCTCCTTCTCCTCCTCCAACTCCTCTTCCACAAACTCCTACCTCCTCCGTCTCCTCCTCTTCCTCCTCTTTCTCCCACTCCCACCACCACCACCTCCTCCTCCTCCTCCTCCCTCCTCCACCCACTCAGGTCTCCTCCTCATACTTCTCCTCCTCCTCCTCCTCATCCCTTTTCCTCCTCCTCTCCTCCTCCTCCCACTCCCTACACCTCCCACTCCACCTCCTCCCACTCCTCCTCCTTCTCCTTCCTCCTCTTTCTACTCCAACTCCTCCTTCTCCACGGTCTTGTCCTCCTACTCCTCCATTTTCTAATCCTCCTCCTCCTCTTCTTTTCTTCCACCTGTTCCTCTTCCTCCTCCTTCTCCTCCTGATTCTTCTCCTCCTCCTCCTCCCTCCTCCCTCATCCTCCTCCCTCCTCCTCCTCCTCCTCCTCCTCCTCCCTCCTCCTCCTCCTCCTCCTCCTCCTCCTCCCTCCTCCTCCTCTCCTCCTCCTCCTCTGCTGCCTGTGACTCTGCAAACACACTCATAATTCACTCCACTTGTTAGTGGAGTGCTGAGTCAATAGTGCGTGTCGGTGTAACAGGGTCTACTTCGAACGGTCCCTTCAACGGTGCCTGTTTCATTATGTCCACAACATATTCACACATGTTACACTCTCTCTCTCTCTCTCTCTCTCATTCCCTTTTGACTCCATTCTATGTTATTACTATTCTATCATTCATCCATGCTTCCATACTCCCAGTTACATTGCCTCCTTCTCCTCCCTCATCCTCCTCCTCCTCCTCCTCCCTCCTCCCTCCTTCTACTTCTTCCTCCTCTTCATCCTCCTACTCATCCTCCTCCTACTCCTCCTCCTTCTACTTCCCTCCTCTTCCTCCCTCCAACTTCTCCTTCTCCCACCTTCTCCTCCTACTTCTCGTCTTCTCTTCCACCTGTTCCTCTTCCTCCTCCCTCCCACTCCCCCACCCACTGGTCTCCTCCCTCACCCTCCTCCTCCCCTCCTCCTCCTCCTCCTCCCCCAACTCCTCTTCCTCCTCCTCTCCTCCTCCGTCTCCTCCTCCTCCTTCCTCCTTCCTCCTCCTCCTCACCACCACCACCACCCACCTCCTCCTCGTCCGCCTCGTTCTCCTCCTCCTCATCCCACTTCTCCTCCTCCTCCTTCTCCTCCTCCAACTCTTCTTCCATCAACTCCTTCTCCACCAACTCCTTATCCTCTTCTTTTCTCCTCCTCCCCTTCTACCTCCTCACCACCCACCTCCTCCTCCTCCGCCTGCTTTTCCTCCTCCTCCTCCTCCTCCTCCTCCCTCCTCCAACTCCCACTTCCACCAACTGCTTACCCTCCTCCGTTTTCTCCTCCTCCCTCTTCCTGTTCCTCACCACCACCACTACCTCCTCCTCCTCCTCCTCCCCCTCCTCCTCCTCCTCTCCTCCTCCTCCTCCTCCTCTTCCTCCTCCTCCTCCTCCTCCTCTGCTTCCTGTGACTCTGCAAACACACTCATAATTCACTCCACTTGTTACTAGAGTGCTGGTCGTTAATAGTGCGTCGGTGCAACAAGTCTACTTGTGAACGGTCCTTCAACGGTGCTGTTTCATTATATCCATACAACATGTTACACATGCTCACTCTCCTCACTCTACATCTCTCTCTCTTCTCTCTCTCTCTCTCTCTTTCTCTTCTGACTTCATTCTCCATTATTTCTCCATTCTCCATTCTGACTTATCATTCATCTAATATTCTGTTTCATTCCTCCATTCACATTCCCTCCTCTCCTCCTCAACTTCTCCTCCCTCCTCCTCCTTCCTCCTCCTCCTCCTCCTTCCTCCTCCTCCTCCTCCTCCTCCTCCTCCTCCCTCCTCCTCCTCCTCCTCCTCCTCCTCCTCCTCCTCCTCCTCCCTCCTCACTCCTCCTTCCCCTCCTTCTCCTCCCTCCTCCTTTTCCTCCACCCCTCCTCCTCCTCCTCCTCCTCCTCCTCCATCACCACCTCCTCCTCCTCTTTCTCTTCCTCTTATTCCTCCTCCTCCTCCTCCCCTTCCTCCCTCCTCCTCCTCCCCTCCTCGTTATTCTATCATCCATCCATAGCTTCCATGCTTCTGTATGCTTCTGCTCAATCAGTTTCAAACGTATTCGTTTCCTGCCCGGCAGAAGTTTTGTGCAGCAGCATTCATCGAATTTCCTTACAAGCTATTATTCTGTTGTCAATATCGGTCAATATATTTCTGCAGTAGCAGTCTCCAGAGCTTCATTTTTGTGCTATATTTATATAATGCTATTATATGGCATTGAATAGGAATCTCGTTCAATCAATTATCATCAAAAATATTCTTCAAAGTTGGTTAAAACTTGAATTCAATATTATAAAAATGTTTAAGAACTCGCGATAAGTTATTTTTATCATTCTAAATATAATTTCAATATCAATAGACCGATACAACGGAATATCCAAGGACCCGATATTGTAGTGTACAGATTAACAGGAAAAACAGGACAGTTCTTTCAAGAATTGCTCAAGTAGCTATTTTCATAGTAGTTATTGCAATTGAGAGAAACGTTTCAAACATTTGATCACTTTCATAAAAATTAGAATAGGTTATTCTAATAAATAATAAACATAATGAATAATTTCAAATCATCAATAATGAATTTATTACACCATTAAAAATTGTATGAATAGATTTAAACTTGAAATTTGTTAGCAAAAACACCGCCGGATGGGAAAACCGGCAACTTAAACTCGAATTGAATCTGGCTTCAAAAGACAAGAACGTAGCCTTTACCAACTGCGCCATCAAGGCATTGGATGAGGGGCTGGAATTTGAGTAGTTCAATGTCATTATACTTCTCTGTAACATGTATTTGAAATGCAGTACTATTTTGCTTGTAACTTTTTAAATTCAGTCCTCAAACGATTATCCACCAGAGCGCAACACCGTAGATGCACATAGCGAATGGATTCTACATAGGCGCACACCGATGCAATGACTAATCGCCCGTGAGTGTTGCTTCACAAGCAACTATGTGAAGTACCGTGACTAAATGAGACTTTCTAGTCTTGCCTTGTCCTGACTAACCGGCAAGTACGCCTAGCCTAACCAATGCAAAGCTGGATTGTAAACCCCAGGGTAATCGAACTGAACTCCAGTAATCTGAATCCTCCTTAGGCTAGGCGCACACTCGGTTAGTCAAGACAAGACAAGTCTGATTAGTTTCACGTTTAGTCAGAGTACTTTTCTCACAGTTGCTTTATCAAACAGCACACAATCGGATGCAGTCATTGCATCGGTGTGTGCTGCTTCCACAAGCAACTTTCATGTGAATTACCGTGACTTTGCAACGTGACCACGTCGTCTCTGTTCTGTCTTGACCAACTGGCATACGCTCAGCCTTTAGTTACAAAATCATGAGGATTGATCTGAGATTGAAGAAGACATGTTATGAGTATTTCTCCCCAATTTCCTATTTCTCCTCCTTGTACATTTATCACTTTATTACTTTACTATCAACAACTATATTATCTCTTTTCACTTCCATTATCCCTTTATTCGTATCATCTTATCGCATTCTTGCATTCTCTTTCTAATCCACTTCACTACTTTCTTTCTTCCATCCTTCCATTCTCTCCTTCTATTCCTCCATTTCCACCTCCCACTCTCACCTGGCATGCGCCCTCTTCGTTCTTGATTTCCTTTCAGGCAAGCTGTCGTTTCTAAAATTGTTAGCTTTCAATTCTCTCCTGGGAAAAAGTCCGTACATGTGATTGCCTCTCCCTTCCACCTCCTCATCTCCCCATCTTCCTTCTCCCTCTTCCTCTTTATCTCATTTTCTTCCCCTCTCTTATTCCATTTCTTGCTTCCTTCATCTTCTTCTTCCTTGTCCGTTTCTTCTTCTTCTTCTCCCTTCTTCCTCCTTCTTCTTCTCCTTCTTTCCTTCTTCTTTCTCTTCCTCCTCCTCATTTTCTTTCCTTCTTCTTCTCAATAAACCTTCTTCCTTCTCTCTTCTTCTCTCTACTCTCTCTCCTCTCTTCTCTCTAACCCTCTTCCTCTTCTCTCTCCCTTGTCGTTTCATCTCTCCATCTTCTTCATTTTCCTCTCCTTCTTTTCTTGTTTCATCTTCCATACCAGAATTCAAATCGATTAAACTTAACAATCATAATAGGGTGTCCCAAAAATATGACCCAGTACCACCACTTGCGTATAATCCAAATTATCCTGGAGGATACTCAAAACAAACAGAACTGTAATGTCGTTTTGCATGAATGCTGATAAAATTCTCCTATTCAGACTACCTAAAATCCGCCATTTTGTGTTTGAATCCTTAATATTAACATATCTCGTTAAAGGACAAGATTCTGTACATTAGAATTTATAGGTTATAATTTTGAAGGCCCATACAATTCATCAATAAATTTCAATATTTATAAATTTTCAAAATGCTATGACCGACTAGAAATTTGTAATTGATTTTACAATGGAAAATATTGCATGTTCTTAATCGATAATAACTTGAAGTATTAATTCCCGTGTAAAATGGCTGGCTCAGGTCTGTGTCAGAATTTTTATGTCTAAATAAATGGTATCAAATTCTAGAGAATCTGACGTAATATAACGACTGTTAAGATTTGACTATTTATCAGATTACCACCTTCAATTGTGTTTCTTTCATCTTTCAAGCAGGTTGAGCACATGAAGTAAATTTATCAACAGCTTGAGTTCAAAACATATGATTGCATTATCTTGAAATGGATTCTGGGCACGAGACTTACTACTGTATCATATTTTCACATTCAAGAAATGCAATCAATTGGTTGTTCCATCCAATAATTCAAATCTGAGAACCGATTTCTTTGAGGATCACTTTTAAGAATAGAAATATCCAGGGATAGAAGACGTAATTACCTCCCACGAGAGCACCATGATTTTGACCTCAAATATCCCCATACCTACGTGCATTCAGCCACTATGTAGATAATTTAGTTAATTTGCTGACTTTGATTCTCTTCAGCAACTTACCAGAACTGATATAAACAAATTCATAGTGATTATAGTTCAACCACCTCTATTATCAACAACAAATCATAGAATGGAGTTATTATTTTACCACACCCTCTAGACAACACTCCATACCAGCACTCTCTTATATGATTCAATATCATTAGATTGGTGTATCAGGCGACAGTAATTCGGATATATTATGACCTTCTCACATACCAATTACTACACAATCATCATAAATCTTATATGAAGCCGAGAAGATGAAAATGGGAAACAATGGAATGAGAAGAAGAAGAAGAAGAAGGAGAAGAAGAAGAAGAAGAAGAAGAAGAAGAAAAGGAGGAGGAAGGAAGAAGAAAAAAGAGAGGAAGAAAGATAGAAGAAGAAGAGGATGAAGGAGGAGGATAGGAACACACCTATATGATATCAATTTTCCTCCATACAAGCCTCAATTAACCTCGAAAGCCATAACTAATTATCTTTATTAGCTAGAAATAATGTAGAGACACGAAGGTTGATTAGAAGAAAAGAAGAGGAAGAAGTAGAAGATGAAGAAGAAGAAGAAGACTCAAGATTATGAAGAAGAAGGAAGAAGAAAGAATAAGAAGGAGGAGAAGAAGGAGAATAAGAAGAGTGGAAGAAGTGAGAAGAGGGAGGAGGAGGAGGAGGAGGAGGAGGAGGAGAGGAGAGAAAGCAGGAGAAGAAGTGAGGGAGAAGGATAACTCAGCAGTGAGAAGAAAAAGAAGAAAGGAAGAAGAGAAGAAGAAAAAGATGGTATAGCAGAAGAAGGAAGAAGTGCTAGAAGAAGAAGAAGACAGAACAGAAGTTGAAGAAGTAGAAAAGAATCGAACGAAGGAGGAAGATGATGAGAAGGAGTGAAATGAGGAAGAAGAAGAAGGAGAAATAAGAAAAGAAGAAACAAGGAGGAGGAGAAGAGAAGGAGGAGAACAGGAGAAGGGAAACAGGAGAAAGGATAGATCAGCAGGAGGTTGAAGAAAAGTAAGCAATAGCAAGAAAGAGAAGAAAGAGAAAGAAAGAGATAAAGAAGAAAGAAGAAAGGAGAGGAAGGAGGAGGAGGAGAAGGAGGAGGAGGATGAGGAGGAGGAGAAGAGGATGATGAGATGAGGCGGAGAAGGATGAGGAAATGATGAGCAAGTGGGAGGAGGGTTAGGAAAATGAAGAAGAAGAAGTAGAGGAAGCAGAGGAGAGAATAAAAAAGAACAATTTAATTTTCCCCCAATCCTTACAACTTCTTACACAAACTCTGAAACCCGGTAATTTGGCCAATAATCTCTATCACACATTTCACCGGTAATTTAGAAGTGTTATCAGGTTGACTGAAGACAAGTGGATCGTTTTTGGGCTGATACCACTGGGGTCAACTCTCAATCAAATTTCTTGCTCTAATAATGATCAGAACTCCTCCCTCTTCCATCCTCTCTTCTCCCTTCTTTCCCTCCTTGTCCATCCTCCCTTCTTATTATTCCTTCTTCTTCCTCTTCTTATTCTTCTCCTTCTTCTTCTTCTTATTCTTATTCTTCTTCTTCTGCTTCTTCTTCTTCTTCTTCTTCTTCTTCTTCTTCTTCTTCTTCTTCTTCTTCTTCTTCTTCTTCTCCTTCTTCTTATTATTTCTGGCTTATTATTTCCACGCTTTCTCTCCACTCCCACTAATTCTATCTCTCTGCCTTCCTTATCCATATCAAGTGATCTCATTTCTATTTTTCCTCCTTACTTAACATCTCCAACTTCTCATTATGTCCCTCCTTCTCTCTTCTTCCTCTCCTGATACCGCTTCTCCTTCTTCTCTTCTTCTTCCTCTTCTCCTTCTTCTTCTATTCCTCGATCCTTCTTCTTCTTGTTCTCGTCTTCTTCCTCTTATTTCCGATCTCCTTTTCTACTCTCCTTATATACATACTTCTTCTACGTTCTCCTTCTATCTTTTACTGCTTCTCCTCAGTCATTCTATTCTCCTCCTTCTTCTTTTTCTATTCTTGATCTATCCTCTTCTTGTTCTTCATCTTGTTCCTCTTATATCTTCTTCTATTCTCCTTATACAGAGTTGGTGAAAATGATGAAACGGCTTAATATTCATACGAAGGTGATTTGACAGTAGGTATTGAGAATCGTTCTAAAATTAAAAATACTTACTTTACTGTGACTTCAAAAATTTGTTCCGCCATCTTGATTCGCCATATTGAATCTAACTTCATTATTTTAAATGGTGTTACTCATGTTAGACATGATTTCGATGCAGAATTACAAGAGAAAATGAATGAAACCGTACATCGATATGTCAAACGGTTTAAGATATTTGAATTATCAATCAGACATTTACTCTAACCGCTTAGAAATCGTGTTTCGAGGACACGCTAAGTCGTCGGTCCGCTGCCTAAAAGCAGTCGTTAAGTCACGTCAGAGACCCTGAACTGATCAGGAGTGACCTGAAAACTTCTGACACCAGACCTGAGCCAGCCAGGTTACAAGAAATTATTATTATTATTATTATTATTATTACCTGAATCAGTTAATATCTCAAAACGGTTTGACATATCGATGTGCGGTTTCGCCATTCACTTGCCTTAGAATTCTGTATTGAAATCATGTATCTCATCACCACCTCATCATTTGAAGAATAATGACAACTCCCATGGCGGACTAAATATGAAAAAGTCACTGTAAAGTGGTATTTTGATTTGAGAAGGATCCTCAATCATCTACAAACAAATTACCTTTCTATTATGAGACATCAGGCCGTTTCAATACTTTTCACCACTCTGCCAATGCAAATAAGTCTATTTAATAATTAAAATATCTTAGAAACGGTTTGAAAATAATATTGATATGCGGTTTCCGCCAATTATTTTCTCTTGAAATTCTGTATCGAAATTATGTATAACATGATCACCTTACCACTTGAAAGAATGAAGTTGAATTCAAAATGGCGGATCCAATATGGCAGATCAGATTTTTAAGTCACAGTTGAGTAGTATTTACAATTTTAGTATGATCCTCAATGTCTCTACCATCAAATTACCTTCATACGAGAAATATTGAAAGCCAATTCCATAATTTTCACCAACCCTGTATACTACTTCTCCTTCTCTCCCCATCTCTACTCTTCTTCCTCCTTTCCCTCCTCCTCCTCCTCCCTACATCCTTAGCCAATTCTCTCTGCAGATGTCATGTCTTAACTGAGCGCCGGCTCAAGTGGGATGGATGCTAAAGAAGTCTGTGTGTGGAGATTTATGGGCCTCGGGCCCCAGTTCCAGCTACCAGGCAGCGGTGTATTCCAACAGGAGACTCTGTGCTTCTAATTCTGGACTCATGCCAGATTCCGAACTCTCTGCCTTTGTCTTCTTCTCCTGCTCCTCCTTCTCCTACTCCTGCTCAGACTCTCCTCCTCATCGTCCATCATTTCCGCCACCTCTTCTCCACCCAATGCCTCTCCGTTTCTACACTCTTCTCTCTCTTCTTGATACTCCCTCTTTTCTTCTTCTTCTCCATGTTTCTTCTTCTTCCACCTCTTTCTTCTTATTCTTCTTCTCCTCCTTCCTCCTCCTTCTCCTTCTTCTTCTTCTTCTTCCTCTTCCTATACTCTTCTTCTTCTTCTTCCTCCTCCTTCTTTCTTCTCCTTCTACTTCCTCCTTTCTCTTCCTCATTCCTCTTTTAAGCTAACCTCTCCCTCCTTCTTCTTCTTCTTCTTCTTCTATCTTCTTCTTCTTCTTTTCATCCCTCTTCTTCTTCCACTTCCTTCTTCTTCATACTTTCTCCTTCTTCTCTCTTCTTCTTTTTCCATTCTTCATGCTTCTTCCTTCTTCCTTATTCTACTTCTTCTCCTTCTTCATTCTTATATTCTCCTTCTTCTTCTTCTTCTTCTTTCCTCTTCTTCTTCTTCTTCTTCTTCTTCTACTAACTTCTTCTTCTTTCCATTCTCCTCTTCTTCCTTCTTCTGCTACTCTTCTCCTTTTATAAAAAAATAAGTAAAAGGAGGAAGACGAATCTGATCTTCCGAGGAAGAAGGTTGAAGAACGAGTAGAAGAAGAAGAGAGGAAGAAAAAAAAGTAGACAGGGAAGAAGAGGTAAGTTCTCCTTCTTCTGCATGAAGGTGTAGGAGGAGTAGAAGAATAGGAGTAAAATAAGAAGAAGAATAAGAAAAAATGAAAGTGGAAGAAGAAGAAGAAAGGAAGAAGAAGAAAGAAGAAGAAGAAGGAGGGATGAAATCAGATAATCCTTTCATTTCAAAGATGAAGTAAAAGGAGGAGTGAAGAGAAAGATGACGACGAGGAAGGAGGAGCAGAAGAACAGGAGTAGACGAAGAAGAAGAGGTAGAAGAAGAAGAAAGAAGAAGTAGGAAGAAGAAGAAGAATCAAGAGAACATGAAGAACAGAAGAAGAAGAAGGAGAGACAGAAGATGAGTAGAATTAGTGAAGGAGGTGGAAAACAAAAAGTAGATGAGGAACATGACAACAAAGGAAGGATGGTAGAGGAATGAAGAGGAAGAAGAAGAAGAAGAAGAAGAAGAAGAAAAATAAGGAGAAGAAGAAAACGAAGTAGAGGGAGGAAGATGAAAATCGAGAAAAGAAGAGCAGAACGGTTTTGTATGAAACGGGACTTATGGTCCTCAGCGAGTGCCACGCCATATATGGGATGTGAAACAGGTGAAATAAAAGAAGCGAGGTGTTTTCACCTATTCACTGCTGCGATCATGCGCGAATGTGTTCGTTCGTGCGTTATACTGCTGCTGCTGCTGGAAGAAGGAAGTGAGAGAAAGGTTGGGGAGAAGTAGTAGAATACAAGGACGAGAAGTGAAAAAGAGGGAAGGAGGAGAAGAAGAAAGGAAAAATGAAGAGAAGAGTGAGAGTCCTGGATTTGCCAAGAGGAAAGAAGATGAAGGAAGAGAAGGAGAAGCGGAGAAGAGAGGGAAGGAAGAAGAAAAAGAGAAGAAGGAGAAGAAGATGATGGAGAAGAAGGAGATAAAGAGAAGGCTCATCAGCAGAAAGAGAATATGGAAGTGAAAAGGAAAAAGAATAAGGAGAAGGAGAAGGAGATGAAGAAGAAGTAGAAGACGAAGAAGAGAGAGTTGAAGAAGAAGAAGAAGAAGAAGAAGAAGAAGAAGAAGAAGAAGGAAGGAGAAGACGAAGAAGAAATGCTTAGGAGGAGAGTGAGGAGGAGTAGAAGAAGAAGGAAAAAGGAGAATAGGAAGAGGTCACAGAGTCCTGATGTGATGGATTTTTGGGCGAATAGTGAGGAGATGAAGAAAAAAGAGAAGATGAAGGCAAGAGAGAGAGGAAGGAGAAGAAAAGAAAAAGGAAAAGAAGAAGAAGGAGGAGATGAAGAATAGACTAAACGCGATATCAAGGAAGGAATAATAAAAGAATAAGGAGAAAGAAGAAAGAAGAAGAAGAAGAAGAAGAAGAAGAAGAAAGAAAGAAGAAGAAGAAGGAGAAGAAGAGGAAGAAGAAGAGAAGGAAGAGGGTTGGTGGAGAGAGAGGAGAGGGAGAGGAAGAAGAAGGAGAGGAAGGAGAGAGGAGACAGAAGAAGGAAGAGTGCTGGTTAGGTGCTGAAGAAATGGGAGGGGAGGAAGGAGAAGAAGGAGGAATGGGAGGTCTCAGAGTCCTGGGTTACTCAGGACTGAATAGTGAGGAGGATGGAGAGAAGAAAGAGGATGAAGAAGGTGGAGAGGAGAGGAGGAAGTGGAGAAAAGGAAGGGATGGAAAAGAGAATAAGATGAAGGAAGGAGATGGAGAGAAGAACTAGTCACCGGGGAAAAGAATGGGAAGGAATAGGAAAAAATGTCAGGAGAAAGTAAGGATTTTTCATTTTTATTATTTAGAATATTTTTTTTTATTTGATAACTTTATACTTTTTTTTATTTGAGTATATTGAATTCTATTGTGTTCCATTTTCTTGATCACTGAAAAGGCTATTTCGGCATAAAACGCAATAAGTTTCATTACACACAACGTTATCATTTTTTGAAAAAATATCAGTTTATAATAAAGGATAAGATGATAATTATCCCAAAGAATAATCATTCTTATAAAACACTCAACCGATATCTCAGTATTTTTTTTTCAATACAAACATCTGAGGAAGCAACAAATTCAAAGATAAATGAGAGTGAACCTGGCAGTCTGAGTGGGTTCCGAACCATCACGTTACTGATAACAGGTTCAGATAACATTCGTCGCGTGCTTTCAAGTGTCGCCCAATCCTCTAGCAAGGAAAGGTGGCGTGGCAAGGGTGTGGGAGGTATATTATCGGTAGCTCTCCAGGGCTCGTTAGGTTTCCATGACAACGTGTAAGTGTCAGCACAAGTGGCAACATAAGTGGCAGCACAGTGTGCTTGGCAAAGTCATTTTCACCTTCTAGCACAGCTTTTCCATAGCTCCAGCCAGATTTCGTTCATTATCAAATTATCTCTATTTTTGATTCTAGGGCCACTGCGCCGCCACACTAAGCCCAACTGCTATCTGCAACTGCTATGAAGAAGAAGAGAAGAAGAAGAGAGAACAAGGAGAGATGGGGGTGGAAGAGAAGAAGGAGTGGGAGAAGGAGTAGAGAAGAGGAACAGGAGATAGAAAGAACAAAGAGGAAGAAGAAGAAGACTGACGAAGAAGAAGAAGATGGGAGGAAGGGGTGAGAAGGACAGGAAGTAGAAAAAGAAGGAGGATCCAAGGAACCCTTGGGAGGAAGGGACTGAGGAGGGTGGGAGGAGGGGTGGAGATGGGAGGTGGGGAAGGATGGGGAGGAAGGAGAGAAGGAAGAGGAAGGAGGAAGGAAGGATGGAGAGAGAGGAATGGAGAGGAAGGTGAAGAGAAGGGGTGGAAAGAGAAGGGGAGAGAGGAGGATTGAAGGAGAAGACGACGAGGAGGAATTAGTGGAGGAGGAAGTAGAAGCAGAAGAAGAAGAAGAAGGAGGAAGGAAGAGGAGGAGGAAGGAGGTGAGACAGAGGAAGGGAGAGGAGGAGGAGGAGATTTGAGGAGGAGGGAGGAGGAGGAGGAGGAGGGAGGGAGGGAGGAGGAGGAGGGACGCAGGGAGGAGGCCGGGAGGAAGGAGGAGGAGGAAGGAGGTGGCAGTGGTGGGGTGGGAGAGGAGGAGATCTGGAGGTTGGTGGATGTAGAGTGATGCCTGAATTGGATGGCGATTTGATTGTTAGCCCAACACAGGCCTCTGCGCCCACTCAGCAACTGCTATGTGGTTTCAGTCAACAGCCAATTTTCCATTAGGCAGTCATGCCCACATGGGCTCTGGGAGGCTTGTGCATTGGTAGTGACGAGAGGTGATGATGAAGATGACGACTGTGTTTCATGCAGTGCGGGACCGACGGCTTTTCGTCTCTTACTCCGAAAGACGAGGAAGTGGCCGTTTCTGTCAAAATCTGTTCCGGCAGCTATGACCGATCTTTGAACCTTTGGATTATCAGACAGACGCCTATCGCCCCACTCGAGCTTTGGATACTCCAATGTTGCCCAGATGACATTTGGCTGTTTTTGAGTAAATCGTTAATCTAACATCCTAACCTATTAATAAAGGAACAATGTCATCCCTGGCAACAAGGTTCTTGCAGAGAGGTAATCTAATAATAACTTTGATCCTAGCAGCGGCATGGTTGCTGACTGAAAATCAGATAGTAAGCAGTAAGCTTGAAGTGGGCGCGGAGGCTAAAGATGTCTATTGCACGATCAAGTCGCCATCCAATAAGGTGCTTTCATGTCCATCCGAAGTTTCTCTTCTGGCCAGCACCACTTCTGTTGCTTACTCTTCTTCTTCCTCTCTTCCTATCATATTTCTCCTTCCTATTCTGGCTCTTCTTCCTCGTCTTTTTCTTCTTGTTCTTGACTCTTCTTCTTCTCCTTCTACTTCATATTCTTCTTCTCCTTCTCCTATCTCTTCTTTCACGTCGTCGTCTTCTTCTTCCTTTGCTTGCACTGCCTTTCAACTTCTTCTTCTTCTCCTTTCTTCTTCCTAACTATTCTTCTTCTTCTTCTTCTTCTTCTTCTTCTTCTTTTAGCACCTCCCAATATACTAACCTTTAAACTATTCTTCTTTGCTTTATTCTTCAATGTTTCCTCTCCTCAAGTTTACATCATTACCCCATACACACACTATTTAACTAACATGACTAAACATAACTCCTCTAAATTATCACTAGCTGAACATTATTTCGCTAGTACGTCTCTTATTTATCATTTTAACAACTAATTGTTTATTTTATTTATTTTGTTATCTTATTTCTGTTTAATTCATTTGTTTTGGTTCTATTTCATCTTGGTATTCATCATTCTTCATTTCATCATTTCTTCTTCGTCGACTTGTTCATTCTTCTCTTCCTCGTTAGCTGGTTATCATCTACTCATCTTGTTGTACTCAGGCATATTTTGGGCACTGTCATTGTTTCATGGCTGTTTTATCAGATCAGGCTGAACCGTGGGTTCTTCTTGTTGCGGCTGTGTTCTGCCACTATGTTTTCCGTGCTCGTCAGATCATTTGTCTATTTCTTCTTCCATCTTCTTCCTCATATTCTTCAACTGTGGTTCTTCTTCTCAGCCTCTCCATCATCCGTCTTGCCGTCATGTATCGGCACTGTTGTCTTTCATTCCTTCATTATTCTCATCATTTCCCTAATCTTCATCTTCCTGTTCGCTTCCTACTACTCCTTCTCACCCACCTTTCTTCTTCCCTCATGCAACACTTCTTCCCTCTTCTTCTAACAAAAACTTCTTCTCACACGCTTCCTTCCATCTTCCTCCATTTGTCTTCTTCTCCTTCCTTTTCTTCTTCTTCTTCTTCTTCTTCCTTAACTCCACTCACCTTATGCTTCCTCCCTTCACTTCTTCCTCCTCTTCCTACTTCCCTCTTCTCCACTTCTTCTCTCCTTTGCACTCCTCCACACCTCAACTTCTTCTTCGACTTCTCACTTGCCCACTCTTCTTCTTCTTCTCCTTTGCTACTTCTTGTTTTGAAGCAAGCGGTTTTAATCTCTCAGCCTAAATCAAATGCTTAAGGTAAAGCAGCGTCCCTGTTGGGACTGATATAAACAAAACGGAAATAGAGCCATTTCATTTTGCCAAACCCTCCTTTGCACGTTATAGAAAACAGACCAACTTCTAACTATCCAGCATTATCGTCTTGTAGCTGTACCTTTCTGTATACTTCTTATACATATCATTCTCCTTCTCCTCCGTCCTAATCCTTATCTCCTCTCCCTTCTCATTATCTTCTTACTCCATTACCAATTCCCTCCTTTCAGCCTCCTTCTCTTCACGCTTCTCCTCCCTCACTCCTCCTCCTCCTCCTCTTGCCTTCCTCACTCCTCTTCCTCCCTCCTCCTCCTCTTCACGTCAAATGCCCATCCATCTACTTAATCCCGCCAGCACTATCTCCTCCTTCTCGCTTCTGCACATCCCTTTTTCTTCTTCACCTTTTATCCACCTTTTCTCCTCCTCCTCCTTCCTTTCTTCTTCTTCTTCTCCCTCCTCCTTCACTCTCCAACTTCTTTTTTCCAGCTTCTCCACTTCTCATGCAACACTTACCTTCACCCCTTCTTATTATTCTTATCCTCCTTCTCCTTTACCTCTCACCACACTCTCCTTCTTCCAGCCTTCTTATTATTTTACTCCTTCTCACCTCCAGCCTTCTAAGGTTCTGAATTTCAATTTCCTTTCTAAGTTCTTCTACTCCTTCCAATTTTTCCACACACACCTTTTCTCCTGTCCCAGCTTCTTACATCATGCCTCTTCTTCTTTCCTTCCCCTCCTTGTTATTCTGCTCCCCTCTTCTCCTCCCCTTCTTCCTCTTCTTCTCCCTCTTCCCTTCTTATTATTCTACTTCTTCTTCCTCGCTAGCTTCTACTCCTTCTAATTCTAAAGGAATTCCTATTTCTTCTCATTCTTCTAATTCTTCTCCTTCCTATTCTTTTCCATCCTGTTTTTTCCCTATCGCCCCGCCTTCTTCTCCCATCCTCTTCTCCCTCCAACTTTCCCTCACTTCACACCACTATGTTCCTCCTTCTAACCTTCTCCCCTTCTTCCCTCTTTTTCTCCTTAACACCCACTCAACGACATTATTCTACTCTCCTCCTTCTTCTCTTTCTTCTCCTTCTTCTCCTTCTTCCTCTCCTTCACTCCCTCCGCTTCCCACCTTCTCATCATGTTCTAATCTCCCTTCTTCTCCCCTTCCAATTCTCTTCCCCCTCCTACTCCTCCTCTTACCACCACCTCTTCCTCACTCCTTTTCCTATCCACTCCTCCTCCTTTTCACTCCCTCATCACTCCTTCGCCTCCTCTTCCTCCTCTTCCTCCTCCTCCTCCTCCTCCTCCTCCTCCTCACTCCTCCTCCTCCTCTTCATCCCTCCTCATCACTAACCTCCTCCTGGCCCCAAGATCAAGAGAGAAAGCCCCATCTCCATTGGCCATGAAGCTATAAGAGGCTAAGAAGGCTACAGCCCAATAATGATTTCCATGAAACAATATCCCACAAAGATGAGCAAGGGATTGCACTCTCTGGCTTAGCACCCTGTTTCAAGCCATGAGATGGTGGCCTGTATTTTTTCCTGAGATTTCTCAAATTTATGATGTTCCAAGAACCAAAGTGGTTTGTTATTATATTTTTGAAATTTCAGAATTTTTAAGGTTAAAACAATGGTTTTACGAATATGGGGAGAGAGGTTTGTGGAAAGATCTTACATCATCTTGTATGGCTCTTGTGCATGAAAATTGTAGCCTCTATGTTGTTTGTTACTTATAGCAGAGGATTCCTTTTAACTTGTCTGAAGAAAACCAGCTGAACTTTCTCCAACGTTTAAGTGAAACGAGCGGTACATCAATCAGCTGTTTTTCTGAGGCAATTAAGGAATCCCCTGCTATCCTAACAATTCAATTCATAATAACACTATGTTTTTTTCTTGATTACAGGTGTGTATCGAAAGATATCTTATGAGGTCATCCATCAAATTTGATACCAGGAGATGTAAGTTTAAATTTTCATTTAATTCATCTGTCAGATTCAATTCGCTCGGGTATCTGAACTGAAATATAGTGCGATTCACGTCAAGAAGTCAGCATTGCTTAGATGGGAGTTTACTTCATCCCTTGTTTACAAAAGCTCACAGAGTCAGTTGCTGATGCAATCTCCTATCCTATTCGCACTGTGCATAGTTGCCGCACACAGTCCCAACAAACACGTTTGGTGCAGTTTTCTCTTTCTCTCTCAATGAAACTTGGCATCGATTCCTCCTCATATAAACAATGCTGACTTCTTGACGTGAATCGCACTATAGTAGTTTATGCAATGATTTTATTATGAATTGTATTATAGCCTTTTTAAACGACGAGTGATAAGAATACAAACGGCAACATCGCAAGTTATTTTAAGGTATTTCAAGAGTCGTTTAAAAGCTTAAATACAACCTGTGCAATACACCATTTTATCTACGACCAACAAAAACCAATAATATCCACATTATCAATCTAAACTAACCTTGATTCAAACAACCATATATTTCAATGTTTGCCGAATAGGATAGGAACTGTTCCGTTCCAGTGTGTTTTAAAACTGGATTAGATTGAACAAGGAACGTTTCATAATATAGCATCCTTTTCATAAAGTCTTCATTATGATTCAAGTTTCAAATTCCATCTCGAGAAAGCTACTGTTCAGATTTCTATTATGAAACTGTAATGATTGCGTTATAACACGGTCGTAGATAAATTTATTATTACAACTCATTATCATCATATTATGTTATACACGGTGTTTCAGAAGTAGTGTCGAACATTTTAAGGTATTGTTCCTGGATGATAGGAGACTACAAATGTCGTATTTGAAGTGTCCAAAACTCAGCGGTTATCCTTATACTGTAACTGCCATTTTGTTTTTTTTTTTTCACTTAGGAGTTTTTCTATCTCCAAGAACGAAATGTTGTATTCGGAGGTCTAAAAATTTGGCATGAATATTTATGCTATAAATACTCAACTTTAAAGAATGAAATAAAAAAAATTCGATGTAAATTTTCAAAATGGCAGCCTATTTTAAATTTTTGTTGGCAAATTTCACGAAAACCGTTCTCATTGCAGGAAATGTACAAAAATAACTTTTTTCCAAATTTTATTTTACATTGAAATAAGTTTTCGTGAAATTTGCCATCAAAAATGCACATGAATTCTAAATCAAAGTGAATGGCAAAAATCGCACATCGATATGTCAAACTGTTTTTGAGATATTAACTGATTTAGAGTAAATATGTCGATCCCCAATGTCACCTGCCGTCAAATAACCTTCGTATAAGAAATATTGAGGCGGTTCCATAATTTTCACCAACCCTGTATATTGTGTAACCTATACAATGTATATGAAATGTGTATAAAACATTAGAATGTATAATCCTATACAATGTGTATATAATTTAAGCCTATAACACCTTACCAAGTTTGGATATCTCTGCAGTTCCATTCTATATACAATCCCCTGGAAATGTTAAGAGCATGGAAACTCTCCTAAAACACTGAAACAGACTTGCAGACATAAAAAGTTGCGTTGAAATGGTTTCAAAACTTTTAGCACCACTAAAGAAAAGTTTACACTGTAGTTTTCTATGTTTCGCCGTACGCTACACTTCTGCCTTACTGAGTTGTGGCCTGGGGTCTTCCTTAGCTATTTCTAGAGATTGTAACAGGTTTTTAGCTTAGCAACTATTTTGAGAGCTTTTTGTGGATATATAATAATTATGTGAATATTTTTACGAATCCTAAGGAAATTATTGTCGTCAAAATTGGTAATTATTCCAACACATTCAAATTTTTCATGAGATTCGAATAAAATAATGATAATAAACGAGTTTACCCCGTTCAGCGCAAAGCGCTGCTCGCTTGCTCAGTACTGTATTCGCTGTGAGCATCTACGGTGTTGCGCTCTGGCGGATAATCGTATGAATCTTTCCGAGAAGATTAACATGGGAAAGGATAGGCTTATGTACGTAAAAATTAGTTTATAATTTAAATAGAATTCCCTGTCGCTATTCCTCCTACTTATCGATTGTGGAATTATATTTTTAAAATCATAAAATGAACATATCACATGTTCTTAATCATTATTATAATCTTCAATTTAAGTTTTGAAATCAACTTTAGAAGGTAATGTTTGAAGCTGGCTGAGCAGACGAAGTAGTTTATCCACAGCTGAGTTCATTCCTATTGATTATTATTTTGAAATGGATTATGGGATTTCAGTTCTCCAAAAAGAACTGAAAATCTTCAATTAATCTCCGTTCATATTATTGCAACCAAGCGTTGATTTCTTCTAATATCCTATTATATTAAGCGAGCAATTTCTGTATGTTTATATTTATGTATGTATTTATGTATGTATTTATGTATGTATTTATGTATGTATTTATTTATGCATATATTTATTTATGTATGTCCAACGGATCTCGAAAACGGCTCCAACGATTTTGACGAAATTTGGAATATAGGAGGTTTGTGATACAAAAATTAGTTTGCGCCGGGTCTCATCCCTGGGATAACTCGCTGAAGGACCAAAAAAAGGAGAAATTAATCCTTTAAGAACCAGCTGACAGAAGAAAGAAATTTCTGTCGGAAAGAGTGAGAGCGAGTGAGTGTGTGAGTGAGACAAGATTATTATTTCAGCTTCTGAGACAGTGACAGAGAATCAGCTGACAGAAGAAACAATTTTCCGTCGGTTCTTGATGTTCAGAGAGAGTGAGTGCGAGTGAGAGAAGATTATAATTATCAGCTGTTGAGATAATTCGTTTCAATCATCTGACCACATGTAAAATACGAACGCAATCTCCGGCTACATTAACTTCCTTTGTAAAAACAGCGTCTCGATGACACATAATTAAACATGGACAATAATCAAATGACACTCTTAAAGGCCGATATTGAAGCCTTTCTGGCGCCAAGACCTAAATAAGATGGCGGCGGTTTTTACATGAGTGGAAGCACATCAGCTCTTCCTATTTCCTTCTGGATTCAAATTCATCAATTTCAAATTAAAAGGATTAAAATCATTAAAATAAAAGGGATTAAAATCATTAAAATTCAGAGGAATTAAAACATTGAAAATATTCTATATTGTAGCCTATCCTATTATATTAAGCGAGCAATTTCTGTATGTATGTCCAACGGATCTCGAAAACGGCTCTAACGATTTTAAAAACCAGCGGTTCCATTACTAGAATTGAGAAAAATATCGAAACACATAAGCTGCTCCTATTCCCCTTTTTATTTCTGATTTTTATTTATATATAGAGAATTAAAAGGAATTAGAAATTTTGAAAATATTTCATATTGTACTGTATTGTTATTTTTAAATTTGAGGCATGAAGTTAGCCATGTGATCTGTTTTTATTTATTTGAGAAAAATCTTCAAAAGTTAATCAAAACAGCTGAGCTAAAAATTGTTGTAGCAGGAATATTTTAAATTGTCATAAAACAGCTGATTGATGTATGCTCGTTTACTGACGTTGAATCAGCTGTTTTCTGACAAGTTAAAATGATAATACTATATCACCCCATATTATTATTTCTATGAAGCAAAATTTTATAAATGAGATTTTTCAAATGATATGCATTCTAACTCGATTATTCATAATATTTCGAAAGCTGAGATTGATTTTTTATAGTGCAATGATGATTCAGTGCATGAGACTGATGGCTGTACTTGAAAAATTGTTTAATTTCATTCCTTTTTTCCTTTAAAATTTCAATTCCTGTGCCTTTTTAGGCCTACCCCCGAGCAGAGCTCGGTACCCCGATATTATGTTTAATGAAGTATACAATCATATAATTATGTTCTCCTTCCTCATTTGAAACTTTACGTTTATTCGTTGCATGGCTAGGTTTTAGGTTTTTTTTTAAGAAGAAGGAGAAGAAGAAGATGAAAAAGAAGAATAGAGAGAGAAGAAGAAGTAGGGGAAGAAGAAGAAGAAGGAGAAAAGAAGAAGAAGAAGAAGAAGAGGAGGAAGAAGAAGAGGAGGAAGAAGAAGAAGAAGAAGAACAAGAAGAAGAAGAAGAAGAAGAAGAAGAAGAGGAAGAGGGAGAGGAAGAGGAAGAAGAAGAAGAAGTAGAAGAAAAAGAAAAATAATAAGATGTAGAAGAGGAGAAAGAAAGAGAACAAGAAGAAGAAGAAAATAAGAAGAGGAGAAGAAGAATAAGGAGGAGGAGGAGGAGGAGGAGGAGAGAAGATGGACAAGAAGTGTGAGAAGAAGAAAAGAACAAGAAGAGGAAGGAGGAGAAGAAGAAGAGGAAGAAGAAGAAGAAGAAGAAGAAGGAGGAGAAGAAGAAGAAGAAGAAGAAGATATGTTGTCAACAGGTTCTACAAGAAGCGTTGAGTTATCACAGGAAGTTTATTAAGACAATAGCATTGTTTTTAACAGCTCTACCTTAATAGTAGAGATATCACTTTTACGAGATATTACTCAACCAAGATATTCATAATATGAGGAGCTGGAAATCAGGAGAGGGGTTCGTCAGGGGTGTGTGCTGTCACCGCTTCTCTTCAACATCTACTCGGAGAAAATAATCAGCAAGGCCCTGGAAGAAGAGACAGGAGGAATAAAAATCAATGGCATACCCATCAACAACCTGAGGTATGCTGATGATACTGTCCTGCTGGCTGAGAACATAGAGGATCTCCAGAGAATGTTTAATAATGTCATCATTGCAAGTGAGGAAGGTGGTCTAAGTCTCAATGCCAAGAAGACCAAGTACATGGTATTCACTAAAGATGCACCTCCTTTGGATGCTCTTTGCTGGAGATGAGAGATTGGAGCGGGTGGATGCATACACATATCTTGAGGCTCAGGTGACTTCCAACGCTGAGTCATTACACAGAAATTAAAATCAGGATAGAGAAGGCACGTGCTGCAATTTTATCAAATTGAAGAAGTTTACTGGCATCAAGAGATATAAAACTGGATCTTCGAATTCGTCTCCTTAAGTGTTTCGTGTTCCAGTTCTATTATATGGTGCGGAAGCATGGACCTTGAATAAATTGTGAAAAAGAGAATACAAGCCTTTGAGTTTTGGACCTACTGCAGAATACTAAGCATCTCATATACAGACCATATAACTAAATGAAGAGGTTCTGAGAAGAATGGAGAAAAGGCCAGAGCTCATGGGTGAAATTAAGGAACGAAAATTAAAGTACCTAGGTCACATAATGAGGGACAGAAATATGAAATATTGCACCTCATTATGCAGGGAAAAATAACTGGCAAGAGATCAGTGGGCAGAAGACGAATATCTTGGTTGCGCAACTTGAGGGATTGGTTCCAGTGTGCCTCTAACGACCTATTCAGAGCAGCTGCTAATAAAATAAAAATCGCCATCATGATAGCCAACCTCCGCCATGGAGAGGCACATGAAGAAGAAGACTCGTATTACACCACCTCCTTCTTCTTCTTCTCCTTCTTCTTCTCCTCCTTTCCTTCTTCTTCTTTTTCTTCTTCTCCCACTCATTCTTTCTCTTATTCTTCTTCTTCTTCTTCTTCTTCTTCTTCATCTTCTTCTTCTTCTTCTTATTCTTCTTCTTCTTCTTCTTCTTCTTCTTCTTCTTCTTCTTAACTTCTTCTTCTTCTTCTTCCTCTTATTGTTCTTCTTCTTTTACATCTTCTTCTTCTTCTTTCCCAGATTCCCTTATCTTGTAACTTATGGTGACAAGTTTATTGTCTCATTTAGTGGTCCGCTCATGATCGTTATAAACGAGATCATCAGCTGTTATCAAGTCGTTAGGAATTTGGTTTTCTTCAGATTTATTCCTTTCAAAGTCGGGCTTTCTTCTAGGAAGGCAGCTGAATTTTTGCGATATTAAGTTTGATTTTCACTTATTGAATATTTTAAACTTCAGATTTTATTTTCTAAGGTTCAGTTATCAGGTATTAAAAGAAATTTCCTTTTCACGGCCAAGTGTTAATGTAAAGGAAGTCCTCAGACATCCTTTTCCAAGAATGGACATTTATATGTTCAAACTCCGCCGTTTCATGTAAATAAATCCCAGTTTTGTCAACATATATCATTATTATCAGTTTTATCATAATGCATCTAGTTCTTATAATGTTAAAATATTAGCTTAATAATTTATAAAATAAATAGAATAATATTACTTACACTAATACATCTTTTGTAATCTAAAACCTGAGCAGTTATATTTTGTTATTCACATAAATTATCTTATTAATACAATAATCTATTACATTTTGTTATCTTATCTTCAACAATCTTGTACTCTCTCTTGTACTTCTTCCTCTTCTTCTTCTTCTTCTTCTTCTTCTTCTTCTTCTTCTTCTTTGTGCTTCTTCTTCTTTTATTCTTCCTTCTTCTTCTTCTTCTTCTTCTTCTTCTTCTTCTTCTTCTTTCTTCTTCCTTCTTCTTCTTCTTCTTCTTCTTCTTCTTCTTCTTCTTCTTCTTCTTCTTCTCCTTCTTCTTCTTTTACTTCTTTTCATCACATAGACCCCTGTGGCCTGTTTCAATAAGTTTTAGATCTGTTGTTGAACAGAAATATTTGCTATCATACACTCAAAATCCAAATACGCTATAGTGCAATTAACGTCAAGAAGCCAGCATTGCTTAGATGGGAGTTTGCTATCCTTGTTCAGCACAAGGCAGTTGCTGATGTCTCTATCCTATTCGCACTGTGCGTAGTTGCCGCACTGTGCGTAGTTGCCGCACTGTGCATTGTTGTCGCACACAGTCCCAACAAAAACAGGTTTGGTGCAGTTTGCTCTTTCTCTCTCTCAATGAAACTCGGCGTCAATGCCCCTCATATAAACAATACTGACTTCTTGACGTGAATCGGACTATAGCACTCACTCAGCGCTCCCTGGCGGTTATTAAGTAAACTACAATCATTGTCAACATTTACTTGTCCCATTAAAGTGACTTTATAACCTGTTGGAGAAGGCCTGAGGTGATAATGACGCTTTAGTTTAATGTCACCACGGTTATTGCATCTTGAACATCCCCCGTTTATAATAGATGGGAGATCAGAGGTTGTACTCTTTGACCATGTATAGAATAGACACGTCCTATGGTATAAATGTTGAAGCAAACATGAATTAGCTGATTAGGGGCAAATCATTATAGTCAAAACTATACGAGCGTTCTTGGGGCAAGACCACAAGTCACAACTATTCAAGCGTTCTTTGCTTTCGTATTATAGGCTACACTAACAGTACTATATCATGTATAGCAGGATCCATTTCACTTGTCATGAAACATATGATCGAAGAGCTTTTATGATCACAAAACTTAACCTACAAATGCTGAATCTCGCAGATTATTGAAAAGGTCTTTTAAAAAGTTATTCTTTGAAAGGTCTTCTTTATGTTATGTTAGCGTATGGCTTTTTATAGTGGGGAGACCCGAGTGGGGTCTTCTTTAAAAAGGTCTTTTAAAGACTTTAAAGGTCTTCAAGACTTTCAAGCCTTTTGATTATTGTGTCGAAATCATTGTTTAATCGCTCACTCGCTACAGTTCACTCGCTCTCACTCCCTCTTAGGGGCAAGAACAGTAGAGATGTTTGCTTCAAAGATTTCTTATGTGAAGATAGGGAAGACCGTGTCTATTCTATACATGCTTGTTGGTTACTAAGGTTGTACTGATGTTCGAATCAATTCATTGCCACAGATTAAAGAGATCGAAATATCTTAATGTTTTAACGTCTTCAATTGAAAGTTGGACATTGGAGGGAGAAATGACTAGAATCATAATGAGAACTCAATTTGAAATTTGAAATATTTATTAATTAATAAAAAAAATGTTGAATAATGATTGAAAGAGGGGGTGGAGGATGAGGAGGATGAGAAGGAGGATGAGTAGGATGAGGAGTAGGAGTAGGAGAAGGAGGGAAAGGAGGAGAAGAAGGAGGAGTAGAAGGTGGAGGAGAAGAGCAGGAGGAGAGGAAGGAGGAGATGGTGGAGAAGGAGATGAAGGAGAAGAAGAAGGTGAGGGAGAAGAAGGAGGAGATGGAGGAGAAGGAAGAGAAGGAGGAGAAGGATAAGAAGGGGGAGAAGGAGGAGGAGATGGAGAAGGGTGGATTAGAAGGAGGAGTAGAAGGTGAAGAAGAAGGAAAAGGAGGAAAAGTAGGAGATGAAGGAGAAGGAGATGGAGGAGAAGGAGATGGAGGAGAAGAAGAAGTAGGAGGAAAAGGGAGAGAAGGAGAAGGGGGAGAAGAAGGAGATGGGGAGAAGGAGGAGGAAGACGACGACGAAGAACAGTAAAAGAGATTGTGGAAAAGAGTACAGAAGAAGAAGAAAATTGTCCAAGAAGAGTGGCGAGTGGAAGTAGTGGATGAAAGGGGAAAGATCATATTGAAAGGTTAGAGAAATTGATATAAAAATTAGAAGAAGGAGGACAAAAATAAGAAAAAGAGAAGATGCTGAACAGTAAAAAGAAGAAGAAGGAGGAGGAGAAGAAGATGAAGAAGAGGAAGAAGAAGAAGAAGAGGGAGAAAGAGAAGGTCAAGAAGAAGAATAAAGAGAAAAAGAAGATAAAGGAGGAGAAGATCTAGAACAGTAAGAAGAAGAATAAGGAGAAGAAAATTGAGAACAGTAAGAACAGAATCTTTTCTTTTTCTTTATCACCTTCTCTTTCTCCTTCCTCTTCTTCAGAGAGAGAGAGAGAGAGAACATCATGATGTAAAACAGAATAGGAATTGGGAGAAGATGAAGAAGAATTAGAAGAAGGAGGAGAAGAATAAGAAGGGGAGAAGATGGAGAATAGTAAGGAGAAGAAGAAGAATGAGAGGGAGAAGAAGGAGAAGAACAAGAAGAAGAAGAAGAAGAATTAGAAGAACGAGGAAAAGAATAAGAAGGGGAGAAGATGAAGAACAGTAAAAGAAGAAGAAGAAGGAGGAGGAGGAGGAGAAGAAGAAGAAGAAGAAGAAGAAGAAGAAGAAGAAGAAGAAGAAGAAGAAGAAGAAAGAAGAATGAGGAGTAGAAAAAGACGAATACGGAGTAAAGGATGATTGTGAGAGAGAGAGAAAATCATGATGTAAACAGATGATTCGTAAGAGTAACAAAAATGAAAACGATATGACACGCTGGTGAAGTGTAGTGGTTGGTAGCTTTGCTCCCGGATGTAGACATCCCAGCAACCATTCTGTGAAATACCACTTCAGGGAATTTAGCCCTTGGTCCCCTAGGATGGGACTGTTCTGTCATTTCACTGCTCTCTAATATGCCCTCTTTCCCAGACTAGACGCCATTTTATAATGTTGACAATGTTGTCTCTCTCTTCCATAGTCTCTTACTCTCTCTCTCCTTCTCTATCACTCTCTCTAGAGTAGTATTTTATTCATGATTTCAATAATTATATAATTAGGAGTTTTAAAAATATGAGTATTATTGAATTCAGTTTTAGTGTCATACATATTTGTTTTGTTTCATCACCTTATGTATATATTATACAGTACTTCATTCAACACTTCATTATTTTAATAATTTATTCATCCCCTTTCAGCATCTATCTTAAACTATCTTACCTGATTTCCAGGTTTGAAAATTTCAAATTTTATTTTTAATTTTAAATGATCTATTTGAATTCAGTTTTTTATTCCTTGGGTTTTTCATCAGGTATTGATAAATCTCACAGCCAAGTGCTAATGGAACTTTTCCAAGAGTGGACATTTTAATGTCCAAACTTCTCCGTTTCATGTAGATAAATCTCACTTGATAGTATCCAAATCGTAGAACTTTCAAATATATCACCATAAAAACGTTTTTTTATTCAAGCTGATGCTCACTCTTAATGAACTCTGTTCCTCTATAATTTCACCAAGCAAAATCAGATACATGATCAGTACAATGGATCAATTGAATAAAGTCCAGCAATTTCTAAGACTAAGGAGTTTTTTAACAATCGCTTAAATTTGTTTGAGTGAAATCGGCTAGCAATAACTAGGCCTAAATGTATCTAGAAATTTACCGGTGGGCCTAGCAATTGCTTAAAAACTAATTGAATAAAGATAAACTTCTAGACTTGAACTCAAGTTATTGCTAGAGAATTTCTTAGGCTAGGCGTACACCGGTTAGTCAAGACAAGACAAACGTGATTAGTCACGTTCAGTCACAGTACTTCATGTAGTTTCTTATAAAGCAACTCACACCGATTAGTCATTGCATCGGTGTGTGCTGCTTCATGAGCAGCTATGTGAATTATTGTGACTGAACGTGACTAACCTTGTCTTGTCTTGTCTTGACTAACCGGTGTACGCCCAGCCTAAGTCTGGCGTGAATAAAGAAGAAGAATGGGTCAAGCTGATTCAAAATGAATGATGCAACTCAGAATAGGAGTAACTTTATCATTCTAATCTCAAAAAACCATGATAACTTAGGTAAATCGTGAAAATTCAGTGAAAAACTCCAGAGAACTCGTCGAATATCACCGGAAAACCCAGTGAGAAACTCATCAGACAGAAGTGGAGATGTGACAATTTATTTGCCATGAAAATCGTCACAGCCTTAACAATGAACTGTCTTCAGCTGTCAGTTGGGGAAAAGCTCGGAAAAGCTCTAGTGAGACATTTTCCGGACCGGAACAACTAGCTTTTCCAACCCTGACATCGGCTTGTTACCACTTGTTTGGGGGTTTTCCGGAGAGGGTTTTTTCGGTAAGCTGTTTGTCAATCATTTCAGAATATTTTTGGAAATAGGGTGAAAACTAATGAAATTTAATGTTATGAGTACAGAGAGTGTATAATAACAGTGTGGCCATTTGATGTCACACTTTTGATTGGTTAGCTGGAAAAATCTAACATACTTTTGCCAATTCCCATAGTTTTGGCAGGAATGTTCATTTTGAAACTGCGCGACGATGAATAGGTTTTTCAAATTTCGCATTCTAAGGACGAAATAGAAAAAGAAGAGAATTGATACAATAGATATTGTACACGTGATAGGATTTATTTCGAATTGAATATAAACATCGTCATATTATGGAATGATCATCAGCTGGGTCAGAATAAGATTTTTTCGCTGTAGTCAGGGCCCCGGGCGCCGCAGCCAGAGGGGCGCCGCGAAAGCGGCGGCTTGTGGGACGTCGTGTATGTTTAAAAAATAAATAACTAAAATATTATGAAATAAATAAAGTCATCTGTTTTTATCTATTTGAGAAAAGTTCTTCATCACTTTAGTACCGGTAGTGTATTCGGAACTTTTGGGATGCGCTAGACTAGCATGGCTTTTTCGCGAGGTCTATTCTTCACAGAACTACTATAGTCTGTGCAAACCTTAGAATGCAGTAAGTGTTTAAATGGCAATGCTATTTGTTATGGGGATATGGAAGCGCTGTTGCCATGTTTTGCTTATTCATTTACTCCTCACTCACAGCTGTTCGCTCTCTTTTCCGCTCTTTCTCTTGTTTTGTTGACATGTCTTATTCTATCAAAACTACATAAATGAGAGAACATTAACACACCCAGAGATAGAATTAATTGAGAAAGCATTTTTCAACATTCAGTTCTTTTAGTGTCGTGGTTTGATAAACTCGAGCAGTCATTGGAGCCGACTGCATAATTATATAATGTCAAGTTTTGAACACTTACTCCTCCGAACTGGCTACTGTGCAATCCGGCAACACTGCGCCCCATAAACGTAACACTGCAATCTAAGGTTTGCACAGACTATAGTATATGAAACTCTCAAAAGCATGTACACTATCAGTATCTAGCTTCAATTGCTTATACAAACAGATATATAGTACACTAATAGTACATATCTTCAATTGCTTATACTGACACATATATAACGCACACTAACAGTACATAGCTTCAATCGCTTATTACATTACTAAACTGAGCATGTAATTACAGCATTATATTGTGAAGTCGAGAATGGTATGCAGGGTGTCCCGGGAGAGGTCTGAGAGAGAGTTTGATAGAGAGAGAGAGAGTGATAGAGAGTGATAGTGGGTGGGGGAGAGAGTGAGGAACAGAGAGAGAATGTGAGAGTGAGAGAGAGAGTAAGGTTGTTGATGTGGCATTTCAACAACCCGTAATTGTGCATACATTAGTATGTTGACCCCTTCAATTACATGACACTAACACAAGGAAACTAGGACAGTAATACACTAGCATTTTGAAACCATAACAACTAGTAGTTCTGTGAACAGTAGACCTCGCGAAAAAGCCATGCTAGCTGAAATCTGTCAATGCGTTTAGCCGTAAATTAGCTGTTTTCTTGTCCACGTGTACAGAATTGGTCCTGTCAACTGTGTCGAGAGAGATGTTGTCAGGCGCCCCCCAAAATACGTTATGTACATCTAATTTATTATTTTAATTTTTTACATTTTTATTTATTTTTTATATTCTATATTTTTAATTTTCATTTCATTTTTTTATTATTCATTTTATTTTTTAGTTATTTTTTTTTAAACATACGCGACGTCTCACAAGCCACCGCTTTCGCGGCGCCCCTCTGACTGCGACGCCCGGGGAGGGCGCCACAGTCGCGCCGCCGCTTCCGCAATACCTCTGACTGCTAAAAAATGTTATGACTACAGCGAAAAAATCTTATTCTGACCCAGCTGATGATCATTCCATAATATGACGATGTTTATATTCAATTCAAAATAAATCCTATCACGTGTTCCATATAGCTATTGTATAATCCATATAGCTATATTTCATACAGCCATTTTTCCTTCTATTTCGTCCTTAAAATGCAAAATTGAAAAAACCTTACATATACATCGTCGCGCAGTCTCAAAATGAACATTCCTGCCAAATCTAATTAGAAACTGTCATTGCGTGCAGCCGTAAATGCGTTACAAACACACAAATCCACAAACAGACGAAAGCCAATCGACTTGAAACAAGACTTCATTTCACTCGGACTTCGCTTCGCTCAGTCTCCGCTTCGCTCGGTCAAAAAGTGGGTGAGAAGATCTTTTCTTGTTTATGAGCTTCTTCTCATTGAATAACTAGTAGTTCTGTGAACAGTAGACCTCACGAAAAAGCCATGCTAGCTGAAATCAGCTGTCAATGCGTTTACCCGTAAATTAGCGGTTTTCTTGTCCATGTGTACAGAATTGGCCCTGTCAACTGTATCGTTGACAGAGATGTTGTCAGGCGCCCCCAAAATACGATATGTACAAGTAATTTAATCGTACATGTAATTTAATTTTTTTAATTGTTTACATTTTTATTTACTTTTTATATTCTATATTTTTATTTTTTTTTTATTTTCATTTCTTTTTTTATCATTTATTTATTTTATTTTTTAGTTATTTATTTTTTAAATATACTCGACGTTCCACGTTGCCGCTTTCGCGGCGCCGCTCGGACTGCAGGGAAAAAATCTTATTCTGACGCAGCTGAGGATCATTAGATAGTAGGACGATGTGTATATGCGGACCCCGCGAGCTCAAACCAAGTAGTATTATTAAGCTTATGGCTTTTTTGGCGGAGAGACCCTTTCAGGTGTTCCACCTGCCGAATTATCCAGTTTTCCCTAATGGAAAATATGGAAAACATTATAGATTAAGTCCAACACTGAATTTTCAACTTATAAGTCCCGAAAAATCTTCAAAATAAATTTTTTCAATTCATAGATTAACAGCACTAATACGATACTCACGACATTTCAAATTAAATATTGAATTATACAAAAATTTAAACTCAAACCAATCACTTAATTTTAGGTTATGAAAATTCACACGTTTGAAACTTTATGCTTTAAAACCTCAAAACATCACCAGTTCCACAACCAGAGGTAGGTCGAATAAACTTTGAAGCAGGATTATTCTCAATCTTAATATTAACGATGAATATTGAAATCCATGAGGATTGAATGAAATATTGTGAATGGGTTTTTGACATGTGCATAGACACATTCCATCATCATATTTTATAAAAATGTTTCTTCAAACAGATCACTGTTAATAATCATCTTTGAAAAATCATCTGTTAACGCACGCATGCTCGTGCAACTTTCAACTTATAGTCTTTATCTCATCATAATAAGATTACATGGGATCCTTTGTGGTCCTCCATG
>CM029543.1:11868801-11881301 GCA_017141395.1 Laodelphax striatellus
TGATTTTGTTATAACACGGTCCTAGATAAAACTGATTTTTTCAAGTGTACTTTTGAAAATTTACTTCACTTTATGTGATAACCATCATCATCCGTGGCGAAGCGTGGTATACTTATTCGGTCATCACCGGGTATATTTCCTATGGAAAATATACACGGCGAAGACCGAATAAGTATACCACGCTTCGCCACTAATCATCATATATTAATAAGGATTGGAGTAACTATTCAACCAACTATAAAAATTAGTTTTAAATCATATTATGAGATGCATCACTAAAAAATATTATTATTCTCAATGATAATATATGATATCCGATGATGGATAGCATAATACATCAGGGAAAAGGTCTGATCCAATATAATGGCATTGCATATAATAATATAATAAAAGCGATCCACTTTTAGATTACGGTTTTATGACCACTTTTATTGCCTCGAGAATCCTCCAATCTCTTTTACAAGCTGACTGAGGATGATTGCTTGGGGGAGGAGGAGAAGGGGGAGGAGAAGAAGGAGTCGGAGCAGTAGGAGGAGGAGGTGAAGGACGAGGAGTTGAAGGAAATAGGATGATGAGAGGAGGAGGAAGAGGCAGTGTAGAAGGAGGAGGAGGAGGAGGAGGAGGAGTAGGAGGAGTGGTGGGAGGGGGAGGGAGGAGGAGGAGGGGCAGGAGGAGGGGTAGGAGGAGGGGGGGAGGAGGAGAAGGTGAACAGATAGGAAAATGAGAAGGAGCTGGAGGTGGCGGAGGAAGGAGGAGGTTGTGGAGACGGGAGAGGAAGAAGAGGAGGATAAGAGGAGTAGGATAAGGAGGAGAGGGTAGGAGGTGGGGAGGTGATGAAATAGGAAGATGAGAAGGATGAGGAGGAAGAAGAAGAAGGTGGAGGATAGAAGAAGAAGAAGAACAAGAATAAGAAGAAGAAGAAGAAGAAGAAGAAGAAGAAGAAGAAGAAGAAGAAGAAGAAGAAGAAGAAGAAGAAGAAGAAGGAAGAGGAGCAGAATGAGGAGTAGTAGAAGATGAGAATGGGAGGGGAATTCATATCGAAATGAGAGAAATATTATCAATTGATTTCTTATATCATAAATATATATAATTATTAGTATGAGAAGAGAGTGGAGCAATGAGAAGAGAAAGGTAATTGAAGGAAAAGGATTGGTGAAAGAGAAGAAAATGTAGGAGTTGCGAAGAAAAGAAGCAGAACAAAAACAAGAAAAATGATAGGAAATATCTGTAACATGACTTTATTCTCCCAATTTGTAGATTACTGAAGAGAGAGGAAAACTCTTCTAACAAAGTTCAAGTAAACTTGTTCATTAAAGAGATGGTTGGAGGAAAATGGTGATAGAGGAAGGACGAGGTAAGGAGGAGATGACAAAGATGGAGAAGGAGAAGAAGAAGAAGAAGAAGAAGAAGAAGAAGAAGAAGAAGAAGAAGAAGAAGAAGGAGGAAAAGAAGAATGAAGAAGAAGATTAGGAAAGCAGTAGAAGAAGATGAAGAAAAAGAAGAAGAAGAAGAAGAAGAAGAAGAAGAAGAAGAAGAAGAAGAAGGAGAAGAAGAAGAAGAAGAAGAAGAAGAAGAGGAAGAACAAGCAGGAGGAGAAGAAATAGGAGAAGAACAAGACGATGAAGAAGAAGAAGAAGGAGGAGGTGGAGGAGGAAGTGGAAAACAAAGTGGCGGAGAACGAGGAGGAGAAGAAGAAGAAGAAGAAGATGAAGGAGAAGAAGAAGAAGAAGAAGTGGGTGAACGAGGATGTGGAAGAGGAAGTTCAAAATAAGAAGGAGAAGGAGGAGAAAGTGGTGAAGAAGAAGAAGAATGAGGAGGAGGAGAAAGTGGAGGAGAAGAATAAGAAGGAGGAAGTGGAAAAGAAGTAGAAGAAAAAAGATGAATAAGAAAAACGAAGAAACAACTTACTGTGACAAACGATAATAATGCAAATTATTCATATAACTGGAGTGAAATGAAGCCTAATAATTCATTAGCAGTGTAAGTCAATTAAGGTGTGGCCGACAAAGTTATATTTTATTGATACTTTTGAGCTGATTTATTAATACGCTCTATTGGTTCAAAATTCGCCACTTTATCAAGTTTGGATCATTAACAAAGTTTTGCGTAGCTGCAAGCCACTTTTCTACCGCCTTTCTTCTTATCCTCCTCCTTCTTCTTCTACTTCTTCTCCTTTTCCTTCTTTTCCTACTTAGTCAAGACCTTCATCTACTTCTTGTTCTTATTTTGTCTATTTTTACCCTTCCAACTTTTCTTCTACCTGTAACTTTGTCACAAAACAATTCCTAATAATCCGACCTGTTCTTGTCCTTTTTATCCTAATTTTTCTTTTCCTTCTTCCCCATCTCCTCCTCCTTCTTCTTCTTTTTCTTCTTCTGTCTCTCTTCTTCTGTTTCCTCCTTCTATTCTCCCCTCCTTCTCCTCCTTCTTCTTCTCCTTCTTCTTCCTTCTTCCTTCTTCTTTTTCTTCTTCTTCTTTCTCTTCTTCTTCCTCTTCTTCTTCCTCTTCCTCCTCCTTCTTCTTCTTCTCCTCATTTTACTTTTACTTTTCCTCCTTCTCCCTCTCGTTTTTCTCCTTCTTCTCTCCCTCCTTCTTCTTCTTCTTATTCCTTTTCTTCTCATTTTCATCGTTTTTCTTATTCCTCTCTGTCTCATGTTTCTCCGTTGTCTTCTTCTTCTCCTTAGTCCTCAAAGACCTTAATCAACTTCTTCTTTTTTCCTATTTTTACCTTTTCAAAGTTCCCTCTACCAGTAACTTTGTTAAAAAAGGTTTCCTGATAATCCATCGTATTCATCTTCTTCTCCATCTCTTTCTTCTTCCACAACTACTTCCTTTTGTTATTGTTCTTCTCCTTCATCCAAATGCAGTATTGTTCACTCTTTTTACACACACTATATTGATATCATACTTCTTTTATTGAACCGGTCAAGTTCCAAACAGTCGCTTATAATTACTCGTAATTATATTAATTAATTATAATTAATTTTACTTCTCGTTTATCTCCTTGTTGATTTACGTTTTCTCCCCATCTTCACCTCATTCCTATCTCATCATCTTCTCCTTCTTTCCTCTACTATCTTTTTCTTCTTCCCTCACAAATTTTCCTCTGCATCTCTTTCTCCAAAGAGTTCCCTATCATTAAGAAATGACAAAGTGTTTTCCATCATCAATCCTAAGTACAGGAAAATATAGTTAATCATGCTTATGCATATCCTCTCTTTGCTCTAAATCTCTTTCTCCAACACCACTTGGTCTAGTTCCGTAACTCCATCTATGCAGTTCTGTTCCTGTTTCCATCTTATACTATGATGTTGATCATGTGGAAAAAATCAGTAAATCTTTTACAATATTCAACAACTTATAGCATTCTCACCATCTTCCTTCATCTCCTCCTCTCCTACTTCCCACTGTTCCTCCTCCCACTCCTCCTCCCTTCCTCCTCCCTCCTCATCACTCCTCCTCCTCCTCCTCCTCCTCATCCCTCCTCCTCCTCCACCTCCTCCTCCTCCTCCTCTTCCTCCTCCTCCTCCTCTTCCTCTCCTCTTCCTCCTACACCTCCTCCTCTTCCTCCTCCTCCTTCTCGTCCTCCTCCCACTCCTCCTCCTCATCCGCCTCATCCTTCTTGTCCTCCCTCCTCCTCCTCCCTCCTCCTCCTCCTCCTCCTCTTCCTCCCTCCTTTCATTTCACCTTCTGTCAACCAAATTTAAACTTGATTACCACCCCGCAGAGCAAAGCAGTGAATCCAGCCTGAGTTTGAAGTTTGTTTAGAACACACGGCTGCTTTCGTCTGTAGGCTGTTCTCCACATACTCAAGCACCCCACTTTCAGATCCACATACTGTAGGCCCTTCTTCTTCTTCTCCTCCTTCTTCTTCTCCTTCCTATTCTTCTTCCTTCATCTTCTTCTTCCTCTTCTTCTTCCTTCTTCTTCTTCTTCCTCTTCTTCTCCATCTTCTTCTTCTTCTTCTTCCCTCCTTCTTCTTCTTCTTCTTCTTCTTCTCCTCCTTCTCCTTCTTCTTCTCCATCTTCTTCTTCTTCTCCAACTTCTCCTCCTTCTTCTTCTTCTCCTCCTCCTCCTTTGTCTCCTCCTTCATCTTCTTCTTCTTCTCCTTCTTTGTCTCCTTTTTCTTCTTCTCCTTCTTCTTCTTCTTCTTCTTCTTCTTCTTCTTCTTCTTCTTCACCTTCTTCTTCTTCTTGTTCCTTCATCTTCTCCTTCTTCTTCTTCTCCCTTCTTCTTCTTCTTCTTCTTCTTCTTCTCTTTCTTTTCACCTTCCTCTCTTCTTCTTCTTCTTCTTCTTCTCCTTCTTCTTCTTATTTTCTTGTTCTTCTTCATCCTCTCCTTATAATTCTTCCCCTCCATCTCCTTCTGCTCACCTCTGGTCATGTTCATTCTAAAAACCTCTTTCTCAACAAATCCCTCCTTCTCCTTTTTCTATGTGCTCGGACCTTCCTCCCTCTTTCTTACTCTTTTTCGTTTTTATATTGGTCTAGTTTCGTCTCTTTTCGTTTCTACAATATTGTCTGTTGCATCTTGTCCTCCAACACTAGATCAATACAATACATCTGCAATTACATCCTATAATATTTTTGACTAATACTCTCCCCCATAATATTATTCTTCGTATTCTGTTTTGGGTCTCCCTCATCTTTTATTATATTTTACTCTTCTCCTCCTACTCATCTGCCTCTCCTTCTCCTCCTCTCTTCTCCAAATATTTCTTATCTCTTTCTTCTCCACTAACTCTCCTCCACTCAGCCTCCTTTATCCTCCCTATCTTAAAATAATTTCATGAACTCATCCTCTCTGTCAATTCCTCTTCTTCTTCTTCTCTTCTTCCTCCTCTCCTTTCTTCTCTTCTTCTTCTTCTTCTCTCTCCTCCTTTCTTCTTCTTCTCCTTCTCCATCTTCCTTCTTCTTCTCTCTTCTCTCCTCTTCCTTCTTCTTCTCTCTTCCTCTTCTTCTTCTTCTTCTTCTTCTTCTTCTTCTCTTCTTCTTCTTCCTCTTCTTCTTCTTCTTCTTCTTCTTCTTCTTCTTCTTCTTCCTCTTCTTCTTCTTCTTCCTCTTCTACATTTTCTTCTTCTTCTACTTCACCCCGCCTTTCCTCATCATTGGCCATCAAAACAATACTAACTCTAATCATTCCAATAACGGTCTTCCCTCTTTTCCTTTCAAAATCATACCATCAACCGATAATTTCAATTTCATTCCGATTCATCGCGAGTGAAATGCCGGAAAAACCAATCGCAAAGATTTCCACAGATTTTCCGCACAGAAATTAATGAGCTATCTGCGCTGATGATTTCCACGGCCAGCCGACTTTTCCTGAGATTTTCCGACTCGAATTGACGATTTGTTCTTGCGGAAAAATCATTAATTGTCCTGCGACAGACAATAGCTTGATGAAAAGGGGAAAGAATGATAGCGGTAGAGAGCAGAGAGGCAGAGAGAGAGAGAGAGAGAGGAACAGAGAGTGAGAGAGTAAAAGGAAAAGGTTGAAACATAAGGCAGGAAAAATAGAGGGAAAGAGTCAGTGTCACAGATTGAATAAAGTAGAGATTGATAAGATAGGATAGATTGAAGGAAAATATTGGCGAAAGGGAGAGAGAGGGGAAGGATAGAAAGATAGTGAGTGATAGAGAAAGAGAGAGTGAAGGAGTAATTCAAGGGGAGATAGAAGAGGAGGAGAATCGAAGGAAAGAGACAGTGGTAGACAAAAATAGAATGGAAAGTAATAGTGTTTGAGGATGAGAGTGAATTATTGAAGGAAAATATGTGAGAAAGAGAGAGAAAGAAATAGGGATAAAGAGTAAATTCAGGGAAGATAGAGATCGAAGAGAAAATTAGAAGAATTAGAGGATCAAAGAGAGTGAAAAAAGAGGATAAAAAGAGATAGAGTGTGATTGTGAACTTGGAATGAGAATGAGAGATGATAAATTAATAGAGAAGAATACAGGAGAGAGAGAGGGACGAAGAGAGAGAGAGAAAGAAGAAGACGAGCGAGAAGAAGAGCAAGACCAAGAAGAAGAAGATGATGAAGAAGAAGAAGAAGAAGGAGAGGAGGAAGAAGAAGAAGAAGAAGAAGAAGAAGAAGGAGAAGAAAAGAAGAAGAAGGAAAATAAGGATGAGGAGGAGGAGGAGGATGAGATGAGGAGGAGTAGGAGGAGGAGGAGGAAGAGGAGCAGAAGGAGAGGAAAAAGAAGGAGAAGAAAAAAGAAGAAAAACATGTTGAAGAAGAGGAAGTAAGAAAGGAACAGGAGAAAAGAGGAGGAGAATATGAGTAAGAAGAACAATATCAAGAAGAATAAGTGGAAGAGGCAACAAAGAAAAAATATCATTTATCCCTCTAAAATGAAACCAATCACCCTGCTCATTCTTCTATCTGCTTAAAAATAACAAATCGAAGAACCTCATTCTTCCCAAGCAATAATAACTATAGAACAAAAATATATATCGAAGCTTTCGATACTCGATAACATACATCGATATTCAAACGTCAATCGATAAATTAATATGAATGTGTCTATGGATAACAATCGTATAAGATTTATTGCATTATTTTCTCAGAAGAAGACTTTAAAACAATATAAGAATTCTATTTATAACAGAAGAATAAGTTCGATAGTCATTTTCGATAAAAGATCGATGTCTTTACAATATATCGATAGAGAACAGAGTCGACAAACATCGATAGTCGACTATTGTCAGAGATAATTGCGTTCTTTTGTTGGTTACGGTGCAGTCTTTCCTGTAAAGAGAGGATTTAACAAAGCTCACCTTTTAACGAGTCCCATTGTTCTTTGGCATCAATTTTTCCAGATGATTTTCCACAGTCAGATGCAGAATTTCCATGAAAACTCTCATTTGACTTCATTTTTACACTTTCCACAAAAAAAACTCCAAACAAAGATAAAAATTTAGTTTCCTTCACCTTTTATCTGAAATCACATTTTTACTCTCTGGAATCGAATACTTATGTAGTTCTTTAACCCATGGGGCTAATCCCACTAGGGGTTATTGTTTTCACTAGTTGGTAAAAGAAGTTATTTCTAGTTATGGAGACTGTATAATCACAGTGTGGTCATTATGGAAAACTAACACTGACAGTAGAGAGACTATTTTTAATGTTAGAAAAGTTAGTTTTGATATTGTTCCTCTTGAAATAAGATCGACAAATGAGTGGATGGGTTCATGTTCGCCTGTAATCCCATATCAAAATTAATATTCACTAGCTGTCCCGGCGAACTTAGTATCGCCCTCTTCCCCCCCTCAAAGTTCCCCCTCTTCTCCCCACAAATGTCCTCCCCTTAATGCCACCCCCAAAAATGTCATCCCCCAAATGCCCCCTTCATTACCCCCTCAAATGTCACCCCTGCAAATCCCCCTTCATGTCAACACCCTCTCTCTCACCAAATGTCACCCCCCTCTTCACCCAATTGGCCCCCTCCATGTAACCCCCCAAAAATGCCACCTCCAAATGACCCCCTTCATGTCACCTCCTCTTCACTCCAAATGTCCCCTTCATATCACCCCCCCCCCATGAAACGAGTGGATAATAATCAATATCAATCATGCTGAAAGTTGTCAAAAAAATTTCACTCGTTTCGGATTCGAAATGGCGAACCTTTGCGTGGTAGGCAAGCTCTCTATCCACCAGTCCAATAAGCTCATCTACTCGTATTCGAAGACCTATATCTTAGCTTGTTCACATCACATCACTACACATCGATTTTATAGGAGCATTATTATTTGGACTGGATCAGAATGGATGTCATGTCATGTTTGATAGGTTACGTCATTAATTTACTAATTATTTATTAATTATAAAGTGATATTCCTATATTTTAATGCATATTATGTTAACCAGTGCCAAGCCCGTACCCAGGGGGGGGGTCAGGGGGGTTGACCCCCCCAGGGGGGGGGTCCAATTCACAAGGGAAAGTAATTCCATACTTGAAATTAAATGGTAATAGCTTTTAACATTAAAAAAGGATCAAAGGGTCAGATAAGATATGTAAATGCAAAAACATTCTAATGGCTTGAAAATACTTAGGGCCGATTCATGAGCTCGGGATTTAGCCAAGTTCTAGACTAAAACGGGTGGTTATCGTAGCATCGACAAACGTTTGTCTCGATAGGTTAGTGGGTTAGCAGCATAGAGAGCCCTTAGTACATAGTGTCGAGGCTAACGTTTGTCGATGCTACGGTGGCCACCCAATTTAGTCTAGGACTTGGCTAAATCCCGTGCTCATGAACATTGTAGAAATGTTCAAGTCAAACCATAGATTTTTGCCTATAAACTCTGGTTAGTCAAGAGTTATACCCCCTTTCCTGGGGGGTATTCCATTCCCCCCGGTGCTTCAATCCCCCCCCCCCCAAATGTTTTCCTGGGTACGGCCTTGACCAGTGCTGTAACAATTCAAACCAATCCAAAATCATCTAAATCGGTTGAGCCGTTCTCGAGTTATAAGCGAGCGTACAGACAACAACTCTCTTTCATTGATATAGATGAATCAATATCACATAATAGTAACATAATGCAGAGAGATTCGATTTTCATAAACAATAATTGAAATTTCGTTCTTTATTTTTCAGGTGTGTATACAAGGCTGTCAATGAACTATCAACTCATGGATCTCCCTCAGTAAGTCGTAATTTATCGTTTTCTTCTGAATTTTGACGATCATTTCCTCAGAATTCCTTAGTTATTTGATTTTTGTTTTCAAGAGTATAACACCAAAATATACCTTGTTTTTAATATTGTAATATTAATGCTTGTTTAAATTCGAAGAAGAACAGTTCTGGGCATAAGCGTGTTGTAGCCTACTCTCGTATGTGAATTATTGAATGAATGATTCATTTATAAGGTAACATTTTCTTGATTTGGCAGAAGGAAAATGATTGTTATCCAATAAACAGCTTGTGTTATGCCTAGCCCTGTCAGGACTGTTTGCAAGTAAGCCCGTGCGCCCACTAAGCAACTGCTATCTGATTTCAGTCAGCAACCCAGCGTTGCCAGATGACTTTGGCTGATAGGTTAGATTATCCGATTACCCGAAAAACAGCCAAATGTCATCTGGAAACATACGGGTTGCTGACTGAGATCAGATAACAGTTGCGAAGTGGGCGCAGGGGCTTAGTAACGTCCCAGCTGAGAAGTTCAATCTAGGCCTATTAGAAAACATAACGGCTAACATTGCAAAAAATCTATAGTTAGAGAATAGCACACAGCTAAAGAAATTAACATGGAAGAACACAGATCTACCAAAGATTGCTAATGAACACTTCACATGAGCCAAGGCAAAAACCAAACTGGGAAAATTATAGAACTATAATCAGATTAATTTCATTAGACGATTGGCATTAGATAGATAGATAGCTAGATGGATAGATAGATAGATAGGATAGATAGATAGATAGATAGATAGATAGATAGATAGATAGATAGATAGATAGATAGATAGATAGATAGATAGATAGATAGATAGATAGATAGATGAATAGACAGATAGATAGATAGATAGATAGATAGATAGATAGATAGATAGATAGATAGATAGGATAGATAGATAGATAGATAGATGGATAGATAGATAGATAGATAGAGAGAGAGATAGATAGAGAGAGAGATATTATTTCATGACGTTACTGATGACCGTGGAGTGCGATGGCAAAGAAATAATGTTTCTCTATCTATCGAATGCTAAGCGCCAAATAAAATGAATCTGATCAACTAAAGAATTTGTATGGAGAATTACGTATACAGATAACAGATAAAATAATGACAACCATTGAGAATTACAGAGCTACCGAAGAATATTCATGGAAAATTCCACAAACCGGAGGACAAAAATTAAACACGGAAAATTACAGGACTACTGAAGAATACTCGTGGAAAACTACTCAGAGCAACAGATAAAGATAACAATGGGAAATTACAGAAATACCAGAGAATATTCATGGAAAATTACACAAAGCTGAGGACAAGAATCAAACACGGAAAATTACAGGAGTAATCTACTGAAGAATACTTGTGGAAAATTACATAGATCAACAGATGAAGATAACAATGGAAAGTTACCGAAGTATGGAAAAGTACTGACGGAAATTTACTGATGACGCAAGAAATAATTAACAATGGAAAATTCCAGAATCATGGAAAAGTACTGATGGGAGATTACACAGAGATAAAAAAGAAATAAACACGGAATAATACAGAAGTAAGGAAAAATACTGACGAAATTTTACAAGATCGCAAGAAACGCAATCATTGTAGTTTCTTGAATAAAATCGAAACAGTTGCTTTTTCGAAATGGAATTTGAAAGAAGAAGAAGAGGAAGAGGAAGACGAAGACAGCGTACAAGAAGAAGAAGAGGAAAAGGAAGAAAAATAAGTAGAAGATTATGAAGAAGGAGGAGAAGAAGAATAAGAAGAAGAAGTAGAAGATGAAGAAGACGAAGAAGGGGAAGAAGAAGAAGGAGATGAAGAATGAAAAGAAGGAGATGAAGAAGAAGAAAAAGGAGACGAAGACGAAGGAGAGGGCAAAGTAGAAGAAGGAGAAGAGGAAGAAGAAGAAGAAGAAGATGAAGAAGAAGAGAAGAAGAAGAAGAAGAAGAAGAAGAAGAAGAAGAAAAAGAAGAAGAAGAAGGAGAGGAAGGAGAAGAAGAAGAAGAAGAAGAAGAAGAAAATGGGACGAAGACTGAAGAAGAAGGAGATGAAGACGAAAAAGAAGGAGAAGAAGAAGAAGAAGAAGGAAGTAGAAGAAGAACAACAAGAAGAAGGATTAATGAAGAAGAAGGAGACGAAGACGAAGAAGGAGAAGAAGAAGAAGGGGAGTAGAAGGCGAAGTAGAAGAAGGAGAAGAAGAATAGGAGGAGGAGGAGAAGAAGAGAGGTAGAAGAAGAAGAAGAAGAAGAAGAAGAAGAAGAAGAAGAAGAAGAAGAAGAAGAAGAAGAAGAAGAAGAAGAAGAAGAAGACGAAGAAGAAGAAGAAGAAGACGACGACGAAGAAAAGAAGAAGCAGAAAAAGAAGAACAGAGAATGAGTAATCGGTGAGGAAAGAAGGAACTTGTTACAAGCATCAACCACGAATATAGGTGGAATGTGGGGGACGAAAATCTATATTAATAAAAGAGAGTTGGTGTCTGTACGCTCGCTTATAACTCGAGAACGGCTGAACCGATTCAGATGATTTTGGATTAGTTTTAATTTTTACAGCACTGGTTAACATAATATGTATTAAAATATAAGAAAATCCCTTTATAATAAATAAATAATTAGTAGATTAATGACCTAACCTATCAAACATTTCACAGACCTACGTTCAAACTTGCCGGCCGAACGTGTACCTACAACGGAAAGATGATCGCGATTCAAGATCAGATAAATTAGCAAGCATGTCCTAAGCCTCCGTGGCTCAGTGCATAGTGTCTCTGCGTGATAACCTAGAGGTTGCGGGTTCAAACCCCGCCCCGGACCGTTTCTTTTTGTTCTAGGTTTTCTACTCTGATTATTTTTTACGCCACAATCATCAATTATTAAGAATGAGTTATCGTTCGTATTATGCATGTTTTATTGTTTCTAATAATAATATTGAAGAACTGGAATAAAATTTAAAAAAAATAAAATAAATAAATTAAAAAGAAAGAAATAAATATGAAAAAATTATTTTAATTAGAATAGGACTGATAAAAATTGAAGAACGGAAATAAAATTAAAAAATATAAATTAAAAAAAATAAAAAAAATAAAATAAATTAAAATGAAAAAAATTAAAAAGAAAGAAATAAATAAATATGAAAAAAATAATTGGTGGGAGGAGGGGTGTGACATTTGATGGGAAAGAGGGGGTTGACATGAAGAAGGATATGTGGGAGTGACATTTGGGGGCGAATGGAGGGGGGCATTTGTGGGATGACATTTTTTTGGTGGTGGCATGAAGGGGGGACATTTGTGGTGAGAAGAGGGGGGACATTCGGTGGGGGGTGGGGGAAGAGTGCGATACGAAGTTCGCCGGGACAGCTTGTAACAAGATAAAAAGAAAAATAGAATGTCTGCCTTATTTCGTGGGAACATCTCATTCTCTTCAGAAGACTAAACGGTTTTACCGCCCATGCAATGAGACCTAGCTTAACGACACTCTATCAGCTACCAACTTAACAACTCGAAAACTCCCTTGACCACACAATTTCCAGTTGATGGACGCAATTACAGTGTGTCAGCTACCAACTTGATGTCACAAAAATTCCCATCAGCAATAAATTTTCCCAGTTTGTCGCAACCGTGTAGCACACACTACAGAGAGTGTATAGTAACAGGGTGGCCATTTGTGTGAAGCACCCCCTAACAATATACAGGGTGTTTCAGAACTCCCTACCAATACTCTAGGGCATTGTTCCTGGTCAAAAACCATATCTAAATATCATATTTGAATTGTCCAAAAGTCCTTAGTCACTCACACAGCTGCCATTTTGTTTTTTTCACTCATTATTTTTTATCTCAATAA
>CM029543.1:11883801-11893801 GCA_017141395.1 Laodelphax striatellus
TGAATAAAATACTCTCAGATTGAAATAATTTCCTATCGATTTATAATATGTATCAGAAAATTTCTTTTTTAGAAAATTAACATTTCAGGGTTGTTTTCTAATGTTAGCTATTTTTTTGTACCTGATTGAGTTCTATTAAAAATTAACAGTAAGAAGAAGAAACAAATAGGAGAAGAAGAAGAAGAAGAAGAAGAAGAAGAAGAAGAAGAAGAAGAAGAAGAAGAAGAAGAAGAAGAAGAAGAAGAAGAAGAAGAAGAAGAAGAAGAAGAAGAAGAAGAAGAAGAAGAAGAAGAAGAAGAAGAAGAAGAAGAAGAAGAGAAGAAGAAGAAGAAGAAGAAGAAGAAGAAGAAGAAGAAGAAGAAGAAGAAGAAGAAGAAGAAGAAGAAGAAGATGAAGATGAATAAGAAGAGGGAGAAGAAGAAGAAGGAAAAGAAGAAGAAGAAGAAGAAGAAGAAGAAGAAGAAGAAGAAGAAGAAGAAGAGGAGAAGAAGAAACAAATTCAAGAGTAATGGCACAAATAGTAATGGGAAAATAGAGGGATGGAGTCACACTGCAATGAAACGAGTTGTTGATGTGTGTCTCTTTTAAGAAGAAGCAGAATAAGATATGAAAGAAGAAGAAGAAGAAGAGAAGAAGGGAAGGAGGAGTAGTAATGGTAGTAGTAGGAGGAGAAGGAGGAGAAGGAGAAGGAGGAGGAGGAGGAGGATGAGTAGGAGCAAGCTTCTGTGTACTGAGTAGTAACGCAGCCACTTAAGTGGTCTCTCTACTTATTGCCCTGTGAAAGGAGGAGTGGAAAGAGGAAAGGAAGTGGTAAAGGAGGAGGGAAAGGAGTTTGAGGAGGGGAATGGAAGAGGAGGATGAGGGAGGAGGTAGATGGTTGTCCAGAGGACATTTCCCTAAATCGCTACTTGTCAACAATTTCATTTTGGCTACCCTTCTACTTCTTCTACTTATTCTTCAGCTTCCTCTTCTTCCTTCCCTTCTTCTTCTTCTTCTCCTTCTTCTCCTCCTCCTCCTTCTTTTCTTCTTCTTTCTTCTTCTTCTCTTCTCTTAGAAGGACATTTTCACAACAGCCTCTCTCTGGCAGCCAGTCCCTAATCGTCAGAGCCACCCAACTTGTATAAAATGTTTGAAATCTTCCCACCGCAAAACGGAATGAAAGTGTTTACTGAACAAAATGCGTCTCTTGCTTCTTCTCATTTTTATCTTCTTCTCCTTCCTCTTCTCCTGCTTCTTCTTCTTCTTCGTCATCCACTTCCTCTTTGCTTTATAAATATTTTACACGTTTTATTTTCCAGCTTAAAATCTCATGTTTCTCGTCCACATCAGTAGATTGATGCTCGATTTCCGAGTTACTATGAGTAAAATTAATTTAATTACCTTTGAATTTATTTTCCTGATACAGGTCAGTAGGAGATCTGCTGATTCATATCTGTCCAGCCAAGTTTTTTCAAAAAAATGTGTGACTCCAAATTCAAATCAAATCATATTTATTTTCCAATATCACATTATATACAGAGTGTTTCAGAACTCCCTACCAATACTCTAGGGCAGTGGTCGCCAAGCTGTCGGTAGCTCGTGGGGTAATTTTGGGTAGCTCACGGAAACAATAAAGATTGTTCCGCTTACTGGGCCTGCTACTGGAATTCATATAATTAATTTAATTTTGGACTTCACGGTTTTTTTATTAGGCTATGTTCTAGTTTCTCTTTATTTAAGTCATATTGCCCAAGAATGTAACAATAAACATATTTTATAAAACCAGAAACCTTCTTTAATGTTTTCGGAGTATCGTTTTTCAATAAGCCGCCATTTTGTTTCTACAAATGTTAGGGAGCTGAAATTTTTCCAGAATATTTTTAGAACCTACTTTGTAAACTGTGTGAAGTTTAAAAAAGTTCGGTGCATGAATGGGCACGTAATATAAAATCAAACATTTAAACCTCTTCGTGGGACACCCGGTATTTAAAAACGCTCATTGAATGTGAAAATATTCATGTGAAGAAGTTGGTATGGTTAGTTACAGATGCAGTTCCTGCAATGGTAGGCGTGAGGAAAAGCTTTATTTCCTTGTGTCGTAGAGACAGTGACATATTATCAAAATTCGTTTCTCACCATTGCATAATACACCAGCAATTGTGTGGAAAGCTCCTAAGTTTGAAGAAAATTTGTCTACAATTTTTCTTTCTCGCAGATATAACTGAGAAGTTGAATGATTTTAATTTGCAGCTCCAAGGGAAAGATACAGCCTTCATGATGGAATGATTTTAGATGTACCGTCATTTTCCAAAAAAGCTCCAGATGTGGGAAAAGAATTTGAATATAAGCACTTCCCTAGTCTGAAAAAATCAATGACCAGCAAAATCCTCTAAATATCAAGGCAATAATCAAGAATATGTTACAGCTCTTTGTGACATGACAACATTTTGATCAACGATTCCATTATAATATCAGTGGTCACTCGGTGAGAGCGGTCGCTAAGTAATCATGTGGTTGAGTAACAAACATTCAAGACCGCTCTCGGATGGGTGACCAACACAAAAAATTGTGCAATGAGGCGAGGTGGAAATACCCGTGAGGGTCTCCTCACCAATAAAAGCAATACGATAAAAAAAAATTAAAAATTAAAAAAAAACGATTCCATTTACATGACCAAACTTCGCCGTTTCATGTAGATAAATCTCACTTATATTAACATTTTCATATTGCATATAATACTTATATTGTTGAAAATTTGTCATACTGTATTCATAAAATAAAAATTATATTACTTATACTTACAACTTCTGTAATCTAGAATCTAAGCTGTTATAATTATTGTTATCTACATGAATAAAGTAATCTAATCTAATCCACCTTCTCCACCTCCTCCTCGTCCTCCTCCTCCGACCCCTCCTCCACCTCCTCCTGGTCCTCCTTCTCCGACACCTCCTCCTGCTCCTCCTTCTCCACCATCTCCTCCTTCTCCTCCTCCTCATCATCCTCCTGCTTCTCCTTCACTACCTCCTCTTTCTTCTCCCCGTTCTCCTCCCTCTCCTCCTCCTTCTCCTCCAACTCCTCCTCCTCCTCGTCCTCCTTCACCTCCTCCTCTTCCTCCATCATCTCCTCCTTCCTCCTCCTCCTGCTCCTTCTCCTCCTCCTCCTTCACCTTCTCCACCACCTCCTCCTCCTCCACCTCTTCCTCCTCCTCCTTCTCCTCCTCCTCCTCCTCCTCCTCCTCCTCCTACTCCTCCACCTCCCCCTCCCCTTCTTCTTCCTCCTCCTTCTCCTTCTCATTCACCTCCTCACCCACCTCGTCCTCCACCTCTACCTCTCCTCCTCCTTCTCCTCCTCCTCCACCTCCTCCTCCACCTCCTCCTCCTCCTCCTCCTCTCCTCCACCTCCTCCTCCTCCTTCTCCTCCACCTCCTCCTCCTCCTCCTCCCCTCACCCCCTCATCCTCCTCCCTCCATTGTCCCATCTCTTCGGGTGTGAATGGTCGTCCCATCGTTAAAAGTTAGTGACTCAAGTTGTGAGTTGGTGAGTTGGTGTCACCTGAAGTAACGAGTCCTAATTGTTCCCAATTTGCCCACTGGACCGTGTCTATCTCCGCTCCCTGTTTCCGTGGTAACCAATCTCTCATTTTCCAAAAATATTTCATAACCGGCTTGCCACCCATAGACTCCACGTGTTGTTTCTGAATGAATTCTCTCTCTCTCTTAATCTCTCTTTGTATACAGGGTGTTTCAGGAGGAACCTGCTAAACGTCTCATACTGATTCCTGATACCAAAATATAGCACGATCCTTTTAACTTGTCAGAAATCAGCTGTTTCGGTAATAATTAAACAGTGATTTCGACACAATAATAAAAAGGCTTAAAAGTCTTAAAGACCTTTAAAGTCTTTAAAAGACCTTTTTAAAGAAGACCTTTCAAAGAATAACTTTTTAAAAGACCTTTTCAATAATCTGCGAGATTCAGGATTTGTAGGTTAAGTATTGTGATATTGATTTTCGAAACTTATGTTTTCTGACAAGTTAAAAGGATCCTGCTATAATGAAAAAGTTACATTAAACATGGGTCCTAAAATGCTACGTTTCCCCTTTAGACGCCATTTTGTTTTTTCACTAGTTATTTTTTTTTCTAAATAATGGTTGAACATATGACATTGAAACTTTGCACCAACTTCAATGACAACTAGACAAAGCTACAAAAAAACGATGACAATTTTTCAAATTCATAAAACAAAATGGCAGCCATTTGAAATTTTGTTTCTTGGATAACTCAAAACCTATTGATACTACAAAAATCTATTTGGTTGCATCGAAAATATTTTGAGGATGTAACTATAGTGCAACTCGTAATATGAAATGTCACTTGTCTCATTATCAAAAACCATCTCCTCACAATAAATTCTCGCTCTCCTTCATCTCCTTCTCGTTCTCCTACTCGTCCTTCTCCTCCTCCTTCTCCTCATTCCCCTCCCCCTTCTTCTCTTCCTCCTTCTACTCCCCCTCCTCCTCGTCCTTCTTCGAATCAAAGATCTTCTGCTTCATGATGTTCATTACTTGTTTTCCGCCTTCCATATTTCTGTTGAGTATAATCATCACACCAACAACATCTTAACAAAGCCAAAAACAAATAACATGGCTGAGATCTGACACTTTGATCATTAGAATCTCGAATGCAACATCCCGTAAATGATTATTGAACCACATAATATTTCATTGTGAATGCTCTATTCACATGTTATGTATCTTTCATTTCATTCTTTCGTGTCCTACCATCTTCTTCTTCGTCCTCTTCTTCTTTTCTTCTTCTTCTTCTTCTTCTTCTTTTTCTTCTTCTTCTTCTTCTTCTTCTTCTTTTCTTTCCTTCTTCTCTCTTCTCTTCTTCTTCTTCTTCTTCTTCTTCTTCTTCTTCTTCTTCTTCTTCATCATCTCCTCCTCCTTTTCCTCTTTCTTCTCGTTCTTTTCCAGTTCCTCTTGCTACTTTATCACACTCAATTATTTTCACAGAACCTCTAACCTCTCAAATCAGCAACAGTTAACACTCTACCTTTCTCTTCACTACCTCCTCCTTCCCTCCTCCTCCCACTCCTCCTCTCTTCCTTCTCCTCCATCTCCTCCTTCTTCTATTCCTCTTCCTCCTCCTTATCCTACTTCCCATCAACATTCTTATCAATAATTCTCAGTCATTTCCACACAACCTACAACCTCTAAAATCAGCAACAGTTGAAACTTCACCCTCCTCCTCCTCACCTCCTCCTCCTTCTCCTGCTCCTCTTTCTCCTGCTTCATTATCTCCTCCTCCTCTTCCTTCTCCTCCATCATCCCCTCCTCCTCCTTCTCCTTCTTCTCGTTTTCTTCCTGTTCCTCTTGCTTCTTTATCATACTCAATCATTTTCACACTACCTACAATCTCTCAAATCAGCAACAGTTAAAACTCCACCTCCTCCTCCTCCTCCTCTTCTTCGTCCTCCTCCTCACCCTTCTCCACATTATCTCGTCCTCCTCCTCCTTCTTCTCGTTCTCTCTTCCTGTTTCTCTTGCTTCTTTATCATACTCAATAATTTTCACAACCTACAACCTCTCAAATCAGCAACAGTTAAACTCACCCTTCTTTTCAACCACTTTCTCCTCCACTTCCCCTCCACCTCCTCCTTCTTCTATTCCTCCCCTCCTCTTCCTCTCTCCACTTCCCATCAACATTCTTATTAATAATTCTCAGTCATTTTCACACAACCTACAACCTCTCAAATCAGCAACAGTTAACACTCCACTCTTCTCTTCACCAACTCCCCTTCCTCCTCCTCCTCCTCCTCCTACACCTCCTCTTCCTTCTCTTTCATCATCTTCTCCTCCTTCTTCATTTTCTTGTTCTCTTCCTGTTCCTCTTGCTTCTTTATCATACTCAATCATTTTCACACAACCTACAACCTCTCAAATCAGCAACAGTTAAAACTCCACCCTTCTTTTCATCCACCCCCCCCTCCTCATCCTCCCCCTTCTCCCCCCCCCTGCCACAGAGCACAGCCGCGCTTCGGTCGCCTTGACAACCGTAAATAAGCTTTGCCGTGTACGTCACGTTGCTATGGTACTGCCGATGAAGCAAGCCTCGCCTCCATTTTCATCAATAAACGAATGAATCACACTATGCTGCACTGTTTCACATCTCTTTCATCTCTCAATTACTCTCTCTCACTCGCTCTCTCTCTCTTTTACGGTTGAGTGTTAATGGGAAGGATGTTCTTGCTTATCCTTCTCCAAGAATGGACATTTATCTGTCCAAACTCCGCCGTTTCATGTAGATACAAAACCATCATATTACCGTTAGCATATTGAATCTCATATACATTAATCATCAAATAAATTTTCATAGTTCGTTTTCTCCTTCAGTCGTATCGAATATTGAAATTACTTATATTTTTAATTGATAAGTATCAATAAAAATATGTTTGTTTGTTTGTCAATGGCTCAACAGCCCTATGTGGGCTTAGGCCTACCAGCTGGTTGCCAGTTCCACATCCACTTGACTGAATCAGCAGAGGTGAATGATCATTAACCAGAAAAGATGTAACGTGTGGTTAGCATATTGACATCTCAACCATAAGCTAGTCTTCGCAACCCAGTGATGGGAACAAAGCACTGCTGGATAATATTGTGTTATGTAGCTATATAGTGCAATGCAACAATTTAATATACCTCGAAATATAGGTACTGTGACTGACTAGCCTTACTAACGATTAGCCAGGCTCCCAATGGAGGAGAATCAATAAAAATATACTAAACTTATATTTTTCATTACATAAGTATCATACTCTAGAATTCAAGACTTTTTTGTAATTAACTATCTAGAATTGAAGCGATGTTCATGGGTGTGTTCGCTTAGTTTGGCGGACATTTAGTAATTACTTTTATTCTAAATGACGTTCATTGTATAATTTATTATTATCATTTTATAAAATAAGCTTATATTCCGTACTTAATGAATATTGTGATGAGTAATAACTTTTATTACTATGGTTAAGTAACAAACATTCAAGACTGCTCTCGGATGGGTGACCGATAAAAAAAAATAAGGCGAGGTGGAACCTACCCGTAAGGGTCTCCCCACCGATAAAAAGCCATACGATAAAAAAAAACTTTTATTACTTGTATTACATTTACTAAATGACGTTCATTGACATAACTCATTGAATTCTTGATCTAGAATTTAAGCTGACATTGTGTTGTATTCTACATGAATAAAGTAAATAATCTAATCTAATCTAATCTCTCTTACACACACATTCATCATCTCTCTCTTCATTCTTTACACGCCCATGTGTTAATGGAAACTTAAACATTTTATCTTTAAACATTTTGTCTCAAGAATGGACATTCATTTATGTTCGTTTTAGCCGATCCATGGAGGTAGTAGTTCGTAGTAAATACAGTGTATAGTAACAGTGTGTCCATTGGTGTGAAGTACTATACAGAGTGTTTCAAAACTCCCTACCAATATTCTAGTTATCTATCTCCCTATCTATATTCAGTAGGCTAGGCGTACACCGGTTAGTCAAGGCAAGACAAGACGAGATTAGTCACGTTTAGTCACAGTAATTCACATAGTTGCTTATGAAGAGGCACACACTGATGCAATGACTAATCGGTGTGTGTTGCTTCATAAGCAACTATGTGAAGTACTGTGGCTAAACATGACTAATCTCGTCTTGTCTCGTCTTGAGTAATCGGTGTACGCCTAGCCTTAGTCAAGGCAAGAGAAGACGAGATTAGTCACGTTTAGTCACAGCAATTCACATAGTTGCTTATGAAGCAGCACACACTGATGCAATGACTAATCGGTGTGTTTTGCTTTATAAGCAACTATGTGAAGTACTGTGACTAAATGTTACTCATCTCGTCTTGTCTCGTCTTGACTAACCGGTGTACGCCTAGCCTTAATGTTTATGTTGAGACTAATATTAGTGTATGTATGTAATCCTGAATAATTGATGATCTACAGAATTTTTTCATTCCTATATTAATATTCGTAATTATTCCAGCAATAATCTATTTCATACAATATTGTTTGTAAAAAAAGTATTATAGTCAAAAAGAAAAGATTATTCCCTGATGTATGTTATTAATACTTGATTTGAGTGAATTCAATTATTTACTCCAAGTTTTTATTTGAACTGTGAGTTCATTTTTACTGTATTTTTCATAGTAACTAAGAACCAATTCCATTAAAAAAATTATTTCATTTTTCAATTCAATTAATCCTTTGATTTTTCTAATAAGTTCAATTAAATCAATTAATTTGACTCTTCGTTGTTGACATAAATACTTCAACAGCTTATATCGTTTTAATTTTTCCCTGAAATTCCTTACCTTCTTGATTATTCAAATTTTTCCTGATCAATTTTATTTTGATGACCAATTATTTTCATTTTAGTTATTCAATTTTTAGTTGAAACCTTTTCATTGAATTGCTTTTCAAATTCTTCTTTGAGTACATTGCTTTAGAAAGTTTTTTTGATCATTATCAAGTAAACTGCGTTTTGGGTTGAAAGCTATTATATCGCCACAATAGCATATTTTGAGGATTGAAAAGCTAGTTTTTGCTTGTACGAGTAACTATTTCTGGAATCAACCCTCAATGTTCAAAATCGATGGTTATCTTACTTGATGATATTATATTCGAGATTTCAAAAATGTACGTCTTCCGATCGTTAGGATATTTCAGGAGAAGTCGCCATAGGGCTGTGTTGGGTCCTTAATAATTCGAGGTAGAAGACGAAATATGTAACGTAATCTATTCCTGGATGCAAAAGTATGCAAAATATGCTTATTCAGCTCAACTTGACAATAGGCAGCTTTTCATAGGAAAGATTTGGATGGACGGACCAGTATTCGAGCTCTAATCTCCCTTCTTCTTCTTCTTCTTCCTTCTTCTTCTTCTTCTTCTTCTTCTTCTTCTTCTTCTTCTTCTTCTTCTTCTTCTTCTCTCTTCTTCTTCTTCTTCTTCTTCTTCTTCTTCTTCTTCTTCTTCTTCTTCTTCTTCTTCTCCTCTTCTTATTATTTTGTGGTGTTGAAGGAGAGGAAGAAGAAGAAGAAAGAAGAAGAAGAAGAAGGAGAAGGAGAAGAAGAAGGAAAAAGCAGTAGAATAAAAAAGAGGATGAAAGAGTGAAAGCAGCAGTAGAAGAATAAGAAGAGGAGGAGGAGGACGGGAGAATTAGAAGAAGAAGAAGAAGAAGGAGAAGAAGGAGAAGATGAAGAAGAAGAGGAAGAAAGAAAATATTGTATTGGAGAGACAGAAGGAGGCGAAGAAAGAGGAAGTGAATAAGATGAACCAGCACAAGAAGCAGTAGGAGAGGGAGGAGAAGAAGTGGAAGAAGGAGAAGAAGAAGGAGAAGAAGAAGGAGAAGAAGAAGGAGGAAAAAGAAGACGATTGTGAATAAGAAGAGGAAGGAGAAGAAGAATAAGAAAAACGAGAAGATAAAGAATAACAGTAGGAAGAAGATGATGAAGAAGAATAAGATGAACCAGTAGAAGAAGCAGTAGACGAAGAAGGGGAAGAAGAAAAAGAATAAGATGAAGAAGGATAAGGGAGAAGAAAAAGAAGAAGACGACGAAGAAGGAGGAGAAGAAGGAGAAGAACGATATAATAGAAGAACAGTGAGAATGGGAATAAGATGAAGGGAATATAAGAAAAGTAAACTTAATGAAGAAGAAGGAAAAGTAAACGTAACACTTTCCTTAAGTTTGCCTTTCTTTTTACGCTAATTTTTCGATCAATATTTGGCTCGACAAATGGAGGGAGAAGGAAAATATTGGAAAAGGGTGGAAATCCACTTTTCCAAGAAGTACGCCACAAGAAAACTGGGTTCAAAGGTTTCACTCATTCTTCCTCTTCCTCCTCCTCCTCCTCCTCCTCCTCCTCTTCCTTCTCCTCCTTACTATCTTTCTAGTTACTTTTCTATTTTTACTTTTTCAGCTGGCTTTGATGTCGGAAAAAGGGTAGAAGAAATTCTAGGCG
>CM029543.1:11896301-11898801 GCA_017141395.1 Laodelphax striatellus
AGATTTGAATACTGCAATACATGAACGAATTGCTGCTGTATCAAAAGTTGACGACCAATTTGAGGCTTTTAATGAGCATTAACGCATTAAGGGCGCCATCTTTCCTATATAATTTTTGAAATATACTCAAGTGTTTTGGAGTTTTTCATACAAATTCTCAAATTGCGTTATTTACTTAGTATTTTGGTGTTAGGATAATAAATGTATGATTCAAATGAACTTTCTTATAACACTTTGAAAAACGTCCGATCTGTATGCGCCACCCTGTATGTTCCGCATTTATGGCTCAACGAGTGGATCAAATGCATTGAAACTTGGTACAAATGTCCCTTATAGAAATGTGCGACGATGTATATGTAAGGATTCTCGAAATACTTCAATTAGCAACACACACCGATTAGTCATTGCATCAGTGTGTGCTGCTTCATAAGCAACTATGTGAATTACTGTGACTAAACGTGACTAATCTCGCCTTGTCTTGTCTTGACTAACCGGTGTACGCCTAGCCTTATACAGTAATGTAGGAGTGGTCCGTAGCCGAGGGCGATAAGCGCCTGTCTGATAATCCAAAGGTTCCAAGATCGAATACAGTTGTCGGAACGAAAAGCCGTCGGTCCCCAAGATTAACAGACAAATTTCTTCAAATTTCAAGATTACTGGACAAGCAGTGAGACATGAGAATAAATTTATGAATGCAAAACATATGTTTGCCTATCTTGAACGTTCTCAAATTTACTACTGTATCATATTTTCACATTCATGAAATTCATCAATTGGTTGTTCTATCCAATAATAAATTGATAACAATCGAGTGACATATTTTCTGGTTAATGATCATTAACCTCTAATAATTCAGTCAAGTGGATGTGAAACTGGCAACCAGCTGGTAGGCCTAAGCCCACATAGGGCTGTTGAGCCATTGACAAACAAACAAATCGAGTGACAAAGATAGGCGAACATATGTTTCGCATTCATAAATTTATTCTCATGTCTCACTGCTGAAGAAATAATGAAACACAGAAGTGGTAATCTTCAAATAGCCATGTCACAATTCGTTATTATCCGATTCTCTGAAATTATAATATATACCATTGTATTCAAAATAAAATTCTCTACATTTTTGTATTTCTACGTTTTATCGTAAAAAGCAATATGTCTCCAGTAAAATCGAATTGAAAAGTTTAGTCGGTCGCCATTTTGGAAAAAAACTGATATTGAAATTTATTGATATAATTATGTATTTTGTAAACCTCACTTTCAATTATACCCCTACAAAATTTAATGAGAAAATCTTGTTTTTTTCAACGAGATATGATTAAAAATATTTAAAACACAAAATGGCGGATTACAGGTAAACTAAGGAGAAACCATCATTTTCCCAATGACATTTTTTGTTTGTTTGGACTTGAAGAATACCGTCACTATTTTTGGGACACCCAGTATATAATTATAAGAGTGATAAAACAACAACCAATTGAATCATGTGACATTTTTGCCCATTCTCCTCCTACACTGGAATTTCCTCTACCTCTCACACAATCCCTCTTTTTTTCTCATTCAATCCCTATTCCCCTTTCACCCCTTTATTCTGTACTCCCGTTCCCACCCCAATTCGTTATTCATTGTGACATATCACAATAGCCGGTCATTATTCTCTTTTAATTCTTTTTTCTGGGGGTTGAATAATGGGATGTAATTAAGCGAGGCTTGGACAGTTGTCGTGGTATGTGGTGGGATAGGTGAGGAGGGGGAGGAGGAGGAGGAGAAGGAGGAGGAGGAGGAGGAGGAGGAGGAGGAGGAGGAGGAGGAGGAGGAGGAGGAGGAGGAGGAGGAGGAGGTGGAAGAGGAGGAGGAGGAGGAGGAGGAATAGGAGTATAGGAGTATAGGGGATGAGTAATGGAGGAGGAGGAAGGCGAAGGAAGACTAGGAAAAGGAGGAGGAGAAGTAGCAAGAGGAGGAGGAGGAATAGGAGGAGTAGGAGAAAGTGATAATATGGAAAATGACCAGACGGAAGAAACCTCATGAGCTATTAAAACATAACAAAGTATGATAATATCATACTTTCTTACGTCATAATCATATAATGTAAAGTCAATGTAAGTAGGGCTTCCTCACCTGCAGTTTCGGATCCATGAGTTGTTTGGGGGGGCAATTGAAAAATTCAAAACTTTTCTGAGGGTGGGTTCCCGGACATTATAAAATACCCTCCTTTGGTTGGTGGGTATTCCATACCCCCAAACCACTCCCCCCCTGGGGTGTTTGCTTCTTTAAACCTATTCCGAATAGTTTACAAATCATAGGAACTATGAAATGCAATGAATTCCAGAAATCTGTAATGAAGCAATTCATTTACAGTACAGGTACCTGAGTAAGCAGAATGTACAATTTATAACTCTTTTATTAGTCTATATAATAGTTGGAATAAAAATAATAAAAACTTTACTTACTTTTCCATAGAATCACAGAAAGTTGTTTCATATTATAACTTCTCAGATTATAA
>CM029543.1:11901301-11986301 GCA_017141395.1 Laodelphax striatellus
CATCCACACGTCGCTAGCAGATCTAGGAGCCACGGGATTTTGGAGAAAATAAGGGGCGCCCGGACCCCTCTTGTCCTAAGAAACCACCTTGACATCCCCTTTCAACCCCCTCTTACTGATATCTTCGTGACTGTGGAGGGTTGTGGAGGGGTCTTAGGCTGGGTGGTACACCTTTTGTCTTTACAAGTAGTATTGGCAAATCATTTCACGGTCCCAGTCACGCCTATTCCTTGTGTGTTCTAGATTCTGCATAAATTCTTCTTCTCCTCTTTTCTTCTTCTTCTCTTCTTCCTTCCTTCCATCTTCTTCTTCTTCTTCTTCTTCTTCTTCTTCCTTCCTCTTCCTCTTCTTTTCTTCTTCATCGTCTTCTTCATCTTCTTCTCCTTCTTCTCCTCTTCTTCTTCTTCTTCTTCTTCTTCTTCTTCTTCTTCTTCTTCTTCTTCTTCTCTTCTTTTCTTATTCTTCTTCTTCTCCTTCTTCCTCCTTTTTTCTTCTCCTCCTCCTACTTCTCCTGTTCTCCTTCTCTCCCTCTTCTTCTTTTTGTCCCTTATTCTTCTTCTTCTTCTTCTTCTTCTTCTTCTTTTCCTCTTCTTCTCCTTCTTCTTCTTCTTTTTCCTTCTCCTCCTTCTGCTTCTTCTCCTCCTCCTTCTTCTCCTGCTCCTCCTTCACCTCCTCCCCCTCTCTCTTCTCCTTCTTCTTCGTCTCTTCCTGTGTCTCCTCTTTCTTTCCCTTCCTTTTCCTGTTCTACATTATCGAATTATCCTCAAATTACGTCTGATATTGACGTTCTTCCAGTTATTATTTGCGTATTTGAGGCGTTTTTTCATGTGTCAGAAGAACGACTGAATTGAATAATTCGAACTCGATGTGCAGCGAGCGGAGCGAGCCTGCCGGTCTTATTGTTGGATGATTCTGCCAGGGGTCCAGCCCGCTAAGGCGAGCGAAGCGAGCCTGCTGGCTAGTTCTGAATATAACATTGCCAATGATTTTAATACTTTTCTCTCTTCCACAGGTATGTCTATCGCACACAGCAAGCTCATAAGGAACGATATGGAACACACTTATACTTATTTAATGCGTAAGTAGTTTTTAATATTCAAGATAATTATGAACTATCCGAGTTGAATGAGAACTCCATGTACAGTGTGGCACAAAAAGAATGCATGGATTTGAGTAGGATAGTATCAGTGAACTGTCTGTGACCGCCGAGCGACGCCATTTTGTAGGTTAAAGTATCCAGTTTTAGTAACAATGGTTACTAAGTAACCATAGTTATAGTAACAATATAGTAGTTAGTATAATAGGTATAGTTATAGTAACAATGGCGCCATTGACCTTGCAACATCGCGTATTTGCTGGATATTATCGAGTATCCAAGAATCGCGATACTCCGATATTATTATTGAGTCTAGAACAGAAAAAGAGCAAGAAAACAATCCAAAAGAAGAATAAAGAGGAGACAGTAGAAAGGAGGGGGAAGAAGGAGAAAAAGCTTGAGAAGGCGGAGAAAAAAGAGATGAAGATGAAGTGGAAGAGAATGGAGAAGGGGAATGAGGAGAACAAGAAAAGAGAAGAAATGAAGAAGAAGAAGAAGGAAGAAAGAAGAAGAAGAAGAAGAAGAAGAAGAAGAAAGAAGAAGAAGAAGAAAGAAGAAGAAGAAGACAACAGTAGAAGAAAGAAGAAGAAGAAGAAGAAGAAGGAGAAATGAAGGAGGAGGAGGAAATGAAGAAGAAGGAAGAGGAGAAGAAGGAGAAGAGGAAGAAGAAGGACAAGGAAATGAGAATGAAGAATAAGAATAGCAGAAAATGTTGAAAGAATGGAGAAAAAGGAGAAATGAAATGAGGATGAGAAAATGAACACAAGAAGAGGAAGAATAAGAAGAATGAACAGAAATGAAGATGATGAAGATGAAGAAGAAGAAGACACATTCAGTCCAAAAATTAAAGTTTGACGCAAGTAACAATACATCAGAAAACATAAGAATCAGTACTAGATCTGAAGAGCTGAGGAGAGAATGAAGGAGTAGGAGGGTGAAGAAGAAGAAGAATAAAAGGAACAATAAGAAATAAAAGAAGTAGAAGAATAACTTGCAGAAGGATTACACAAAAAGGATGAAACAAAAACAAAAAAATGAAAACATGACGTATCTCTTTTCTTCTGCAGCTGTAATGTCATCTCCAAAAAGAATAGCTTCTTGGACCGGATGTGATATTTCGAGCAATCTCTATCTATCTATAACAACTACGATTCGTTTTTCCGACTGATAGGAAAACCTGCTTCGCTTTTCCAGACGAGAATGATTGTTTAGCAGCTGCTGTGTGTGGAGTGGCCTGAAGGCATTGCAACTTTTTCATATTTCGCTCCCCGTTTTTCATCTATTTTTTTTATTCAATCTTCTCTCACTGTGTCTACTCCTATTAATTTTTGTTTCTCTTCTTCTTCTTCTTCTTCTTTGACTCCTTCTGCCTTCTCAAACATCTTCTTCTTCTCTTCTTCTTCTTCTTCTTCTTCTTCTTCTTCTTCTTCTTCTCCTTCTTCTTCTTCTTCTGCTTCTTCTTCTTCTGCTTCCTCTTCTTCTTCTTCTTCTTCTTCTTTTCTCTTTTCTTGTTCTCCTCATTAGCCCTTCTCCTTTTTTTCTTCTTATCCAATATTTTCTGCTTCTTATTCTCAATCTTTCTTCTTCTTCTTTCCTCCTCCTTCTTCTTCTTCTCCTCATTTCCCATCTTCTTCTTCTTCTTTCTTCTTTCCTTCTCAAGCTTCCTTCTTCTTCTTCTTCTTCTTCTTCTTCTTCTTCTTCTTCTTCTTTCACTTCTCCGCCTACTCAAACTTCTTCTTCTTTGCCATCTTCTTCTTCACATTTCCCCTCTCCTTTTTCTTCTTCTTCATCAACATTTTCTGCTTCTTATTTTTATTCTCCTCCCCTTTTCCCTTCTCCTTCTTCTCTTTCTTCTTCTTCTTCTTCTTTTACTTCGTCTCCTCTCCTCTCTGCTCCTCACCTCCTCTCTTTCTCACGTGATTCATTTTGTAAGACTGTTATCTCACTTCTGTCAACAAATTTAAAGATTATAGGATCTTTCGTTTTCTGTATGTTCTTTCACTTTCTCTTTTTTCAACTCCTCCTACTCCTCCCACTCCTCCTCCTCCTCCTCTTCTTCGTCGCCACATCCTTACCTACATCCCTACTCCTCCTCCTCCTCCTCCTCCTCCCCTCCTTCTCATCCTCCTCTTCCTCCTTCTCCTCCTCCTCCTCCTCCTCCTTCTCCTCCTACTCCTCATGCTGTCTGATGTCCGAAGATATCTTTCGTCGGGTGTATACATTGACATCAGAAATTCATTGGCACCATATAGATTCCAATTCTGTTGCAATTGGACAGATCCGTTCGCTAACTAGATAGATAGTAATGAATTATGTATTTTGAGATTGTATACATTTCATACATGACGTATTTCTCTTTGACAGCATCTTATATGATGTTGTATCCTCCACTTTTTGAGGGTAGCAGTAAAAATGAGGCGAGCTTCTTAGCTTTTCCATGGTGACGAGTGTGTATGCTCATCTAATTCTTCTTTTTCTTCTTCTTCTTCATCAACTTCTCCATCTCTTCCTTATTCTTCTACTCCTTCTACTTCTTCTCTTCCTTCTTGATCTCCTTCTCCTCCTCCTTCTTCTTCTTCTTCTTCTTCTTCTTCTTCTTCTTCCCTTCTACTCCTCCTTCTCCTCCATTCAATGAATTGATTTCATCTATCAATAAAATTGATCATTCAATCTCCTCTGCTTTTCTCCTCTATCTTCTTCTTCTAATTCAACCTTTCTCTTTACCATCATCTTCTCATTTTTCTTCTCATTCTCCTTCTTCTCATTCTTCTTCTTCTCCTTCTCCTTTCCTTCTTCTTCTCCTTTTTTTCCCCTTTTCCTCCTTCCCCTTCCCCCTCATCTCTTCCCCCTCCTTCTTTTTCTCCTCCTCCTCCATCTCCTCCTTCACCTGTTTTTCCCTTTCATCTCCTCTCTCTTCTCCTCCTTCTCATTCCCCTTCACCTTTCTCTTCTCCTTCTACTTCTTCTTCTATTCCTTCATCACCTCCTCCTCCCACTCCTTCACCTCCTTTCTCTTCTTCTACTTCAACTCTCTCTATTCCTTCTCCATCATTCTCTCTACTTCTTCTCGTTCTACTCCTTCTCATTCTCACTCTCTATCTGTCTCTTAATCTCTCTCTCTGCACAAATGCCCTTACAGTCTCTGTCTTCAGTCTGCAAGACTGTATTATATTCTGTCTACTGGACAAGAGCAGTCTATAGTATATAGTACAGTGCTACCTCCAGATGGATATATTTAGCTCAGTGGTCAAAACTACAGAGAGTGTATTCGCTGTGTGCACGTAGGTGGTGGGGATAATAAAATCGACACCTGCGCTCACGCGGAAATTTAGTGAACGAAACGGGTTAGTTGAACATGAGAAAGGATAGGGAATAAGCATTTACAATGCATTTAAAGTATTATCGGATTCCTAATTGTATAAATACCGTTCACAATAGTGATTGCGTCTTCTATTTCTTCCATATTTCCAAACGTAAATTGATTCAACAAAGAAATCGGATCTCAGTTTTGAATTTATTAATCGAGTGAAAAATCCAATTTAAAAGCATATGATTGATTTGAAGTCTCGCGCCCATAATCCATTTCGAAATAATAACCAATGGGAATGAACTCAGCTGTGGATAAACTACTTCGTCTGCTCAGCCAGCTTGAAACATAACCTTCAAAGTTGATTTTAAAACTAGAATTGAAGATTATAATAATGATTAAGAACATGCGATATGTTAATTTTATCATTCTAAATATAATTCCACAATCGATAAGTAGGAAAAATAGCGACAGGGAATTATATTTCAATTATAAACTAAATTTTACGTACATAAGCCTATTTTTTCCATGTTAATCTCCTTGGAAAGATTCATACGATTATCCGCCAGAGCGCAACCCCGTAGATGCTCACAGCGAATAATCACAGAGTGGATATTGGTGTGAAAAGGTTCATAACATCCGCCTTTCCAAAAACATCCTCCTCTCTCGCCAATATTCCAGTACAAGCTCATTATAATTATAATAGAGGAACTTTTGCAATCGAAACTCAGTGAATGCGAATGATAAAACATCATAAATTCGTTTCCAATCAAAACTGGAAGCGTTTTCATACTTTTAATGAAGACACGTATAGTGAGATCATTCTGAAAATTTGACCCCTGCAATCCGATTAACGGAATTGCTTGTTCCCAATTCTCCTCTCCTCCTCCTCCTCCTCCACCTCCTTCACCTCCACCTCCTCCACCTTCTCAATCACTTCTTTCTCACCCCTCCTCTTACCCTCCTTTTACTTCTGATACTCTCACTCCTATTCCTGTTTCTTCACTCCCACTCTACCTCCTTTTTTCCTTTTTCAACTACTTCTCTTCATCCTCCCCTTCATGTCATTCTCCCGTTCCTCCTCCTCCTCCTCAATCACTTCTGCCTCTCCTCTTCTCTTCCCCCTCCTTTTCCTTCCGATACTCTCACTCCTACTCCTGTTCCTTCTCCTCTACTCTTTTCTTTCTCATCCAACTACTCCTCCTCGTCCTTACCCTTTTCGTTCCTTGGATAACCTTTCATGCTTTCCTCCTCTTCTTCCTCCTTCTCCTCATCCTCCTCCACCACTTTCTTCTGCTCCTCTTCCTCCTCCCCTCCTCCTCCTTTCCTCTCTCATCCCCCTCCTCCTCCTTCTCCTCTGTCTTCTCCTCGTCCTCTTTCTCCTCCTCCTCCTCCTTTCCTCTCCTCATCCTCCTCTCCCTCCTCCTCCTCTTCCTTCTCCTCCTCTGCCTTCTACCCCTCCTCCTCTCCTCCTCCCACTCCTCCTCCTCTTCCTCTATCTCCTCCTCCTCCTTCTCCTCCTCCTCCTCCCTCCACCTCTTCCTCTTCCTCTATCTCCTCCTTCCTCCTTCTCCTCCTCCTTTCTCCTCCTCCTCCTCCTCCACATCCTCCCTCATCCCTCATTCACCTCCTCCTGCTGCTCTTCCCAATACCTCCTCCTCCTCCTCCTCTCTCCTCCTCCTTCTCTTTCTCCTCCTCTTACTCCTCCCCTCCTCTTCCTCTTCCTCCTCCTCCTCCTCCTCCTCCCCTTGTACTCTTGCAAAATTGAAATCGCAAATTGGAAACCAAACCAATCAACTTTTAATCCGTAAATGATTGCTAGAAATAATTTTCCGCTCGGCGGTGTGCTGCATTTATAAAACAGGTCAACGCTTTACTACTCAGCTCCCAATCGTGCTCTATTTATCTTACACTCATTCTGATTAGGATCATTGTGATTCTTTTCACTTTACTGAATTACTTAGGCTAGGCGTACAAGTGCTGTAAGTAAATTTAGACGTATTTCGTGACCATTTAAAATGGATGGATGCAATTCATTTTAGGCTAAGGTACACGAAGTCAAGATTAAGACAAGACAAGATTAGTCACGTTTAGTCACAGTACATATCCGCTCATGAAGCAACACACACCGATTAGTCATTGCATCGGTGAGTGCTGCTTCATAAGCAGCTATGTGAATTAATGTGACTAAACGTGACTAATCTCGTCTTGTCTTGTTTTGACTAACTGGTGTACGCCTAGCCTTACCCTACACTAGAATGTCTCTGGTGTCAAGACTAGGCGCACACCGGTTAGTCAAGACAAGACAAGACGAGATTATCACAGTCACAGTTGCTTATGAAGCAACACACACTGATTAGTCATTGCATCGGTGTGTGTTGCTTCATAAACAGCTATGTGAAGTACTGTGACTAAACGAGACTAATCTCGTTTTGTCTTGTCTTGACTAACTGGTGTACGCCTAGCCTTATTCTACACGAGAGTGTCTTCTAGTGTACTGGAACTATCAGACAGATAGCTATCACAAATTAATGGTTACAAATTACAAGGAATAATGGTAAACAGAATATTGAATAAAATTGGCAGGAGGAGGAGGAGGTGAGGAGGAGGAGGAGGAGGAGGATGAGGAGGAGGAGGAGGAGGAGGAATGATGAGGAGAAAGGAAGAGGAAAGAAGAAAGAAAGAGAAGGAGAAGAATGAAGAAGAAGAAAAGAAACAAGAAAGAAACAAAGAAGAAGAACAAAAGAAGAAAGAAAGGAATAACAAAGGATGAAATGAAGGAAAAGATGAAGAAGAAGAAGAAACAAAGAAGAAGAAGAAATAAAGAAAATGAGAAGAAATGAAGAAGAAGAAAGAAGAAGAAGAAGAAGAAGAAGAAGAGAAAGAAAGGAAGAAACAAAGGATAGAAGAAGATGAGGAGAAGAAGATGAAGAAGAAGAGAGACAAGAGAAGAAATGAAGAAATGAAGAAGAAGAAGAAAAGAATGAAAGAAAGAGGAAGAACAATGAAGTAGTTGTTATCCACGTCTGATAGCCACTTGAAAAGATCAAAGCAAACGTTTTGCTTTGATGTGTCAGTGAACTCGCATAAATTCTAATAATATTATTGATTCCACTACGATATCTAGGACGCATAAGACTACCATATGTATATAGAACAACTACCGTATATATAATTTCCATGTGTATAGAACCACTACAAAACAGTTTTGTAGTGAGAGAGAATGCCACTGAAAGTTGAAAATAAACAGGAACAACAAGAAATTGTAATATGATATACTGTATAATTGTGGAATTAAACAATGTGTTGGATCATCGAAAATATGGATTTATTTCAAATGCAGCATTGTTTCGGTCAGCGACCACATAGTAGAACTATGTGGTCACTGGTTTCGGTTTAGAATTGCAGACTACAAATTACAGTGAAGAGTGTGAGAGAGAGAGTGGGAGTGAGAGAAAGAATAATTGTAAAGAAAGTATTATATTTATTATCATTTGCGAAATATGAATCGTTTGAAAAATTAATTCCGACAGTGATGAATGATCTAAAATACGTAGTTGTCTAGAATTGATTTATTCATAATACAACAGCAAGGTTATTGTTATACAGTATCAAAATAATAGCAGAAAGGCTCTGTCTCTATACTACTAATACAAGTGGGCAATACTACTCCTCCTCCTCCTCCTCCTCCTCCTCCTCCTCCTCATCCTCCTCCATATCCTCTTCTTCCTACTACTACTCCTCTTCTTTGTTCTCCTCCTACTCCTCCTCTTTGTACACCTCCACTTCCTCTTCCACCTCAACCGTAGGCAATAAATAAAAATATTTATGAGCCAATATGTCGATGAAATTATAATTATTTTATCAAAATCAATATGACTAACTAAATAGGAGCGAAAAAGATGTATTGAGCCGTTTCCATAATTCTCACCAACTCTGTATAAGTCTCTGTAGTGAAACAGTACATATAGCAGGATCCTTTTAACTTGTCATAAAACATATGATCGACGAGCATATGATCACAATACTTAACCTACAAATGCTGAATCTCACAGATTATTGAAAAGGTATTTTAAAAAGTTATTCTTTGAAAGGTCTTCTTCAAAAAGGTCTTTTAAATACTTTAAATGTCTTCAAGACTTTTAAGTCTTTTGATTATTGTGTCGAAGTCACTGTTCAATTATTACCAAAACAGCTGATTTCTGACAAGTTAAATGGATCGTGCTATATATAGATATGGTTTTTACCCAGGAACAGTGCCCTACAATATTGGTAGGGAGTTCTGAAACACCCTGTATATGTATAAGTATCGTTCTGTAGTGAAACAGTACATAACAACATATTGATTAGTAAGCTGAGATAAGTCCATTGTTACTAGCAGCTTTGTAGGGCACTAGTAATTCGTCACCAGTATATAGTAATTTCTGTGATTGAAGCCTTGCGTGTTGGACCCATACAGATTACAGCTGAAACCTGATGTTATCGGTGAATCAGTCAGCATTGAATTTGCTTTTGAGCTACTGCTTTATCAGATCTATGCTTTCATGCTTTCCTTTACTGTTCGTTGTGTGGATTTTGCTTTGTACAGTTCTTTATCAGATTCAATAATTCGCTTTTGTTCTGCTGCTTTATCAGATCTCTGCTTTCCTCTACTGTTCGTGTTGTGGATTCTGTTTTGTCCTGTTATTTATTAGAGTATCTATGCTTCCTTAACTGTTTGTTATATGGATTCTGCTTTGTACAGTGCTTTATCAAATTCAATTACTCGCTTTTGTTCTGCTACTTTATCAGATCTCTGCTTTCCTCTACTGTTCGTGATGTGGATTCGGTTTGGCCTGTTCTTCATTAGATTCAATTTGCTTTTGAGTTAATATGCCTTTATCAGATCTATACTTTCCTAGCTGTTTGTTATTGTGATTTCTGCTTTGTGCAGTTCTTTATCAGAATCGATAATTCGCTTTTGTTCTGCTGCTTTATCAGATCTCTGCTTTCCTCTACAGTTCGTGATGTGTATTCTGTTCTGTTCTGTTGTTTATTAGATTCAATTTGCTTTTGAGCCGCTGCTTTATCAGTTCTATGCTTTGATCTACTGTTCGTTATCTCAATCTCGTTTTAACCTATTCTTTATCAGATTCAATTCTCTCTTGAACCGTTACTTTATCACATCTCTGCTCCCTTTACTGTTCGTAGTTTGTCTTTTATTTTGTCCTGTTATTTATTAGATTCAATTTTCTTCTCAGCTACTTTATCAAATCTTGCAAATTCGATGATGAATTGGTTATTATATTATGAGTGTTAAGAGCATACAAAATTAATATTACAAAAATATTCTAGGGAATATCTATCTCTAAAATGAATCAAGGGAAGACAAGAAGGCTAAGATTGAAGGAGAAAGGTATTGAATTATGTAGATACGAGTAGCTTGCAAATTTGATGATAAAATTGATATTATTATGTTGTGAGTGTACAAAATAAATATCGGAAAAACTTTTGAAAATCTCTATTACAAGAAATCAAGGTAAGACAAGAAGGCGAAAAACGAGGGAAATAACGTTATAGCAGATGAGATTGAGAGAGAAAAAAGGCAATAAATAATGTAGAAAGCTTGTAAATTTGATGATAAAACAGGTGAAAATCATTTCGTAGGGTTATTTTATTAGAGGTGAGAGGTATCATTAGTCACTTTGTGTTCTGACAGACGGTAGATTATGGAGGGCTCAATAGGCTATGGATGGGTACTCAGCAGTGCTCATGTTATGATGGATGGAGACAGCACATAACAGTAGATTTTTAAATAACTCGACCTCCTTCTTCTCCTTCTTCTTCTCCTTCTTCTTCTCCTTCTTTTCTTCCTTCTCCTCCTCCTTCTTCTTCCTTCTTCTTCTTCTTCTTCTTCTTCTTCTTCTTCTTCTTCTTCTTCTTCTTCCTCCTCCTCCTTCTTCTTCTTCTTCTTCTTCTTCTTCTTCTTCTTCTTCTTCTTCTTCTTCTTCTTCTTCTTCTTCTTCTTCTTCTCCTCTCCTCCTTCTTTTCTTCTCCTTCTCTCTTCTCCTACTTCGCCTCCTCCTTCTTCTCCTTCTTCTTCTTCTTCTCCTCCTTCTCCTCCTTCTTCTTCTCCTTCTGCTTCTTCTATTCTTCCTCTTCTTCTTTTCCTTCTTCATTCTTCTTTTCCTTCTCCTTCTCCCTCTATCTTCTTTCTTTTCTTCATCTTCTTCTTCTTCTTCTTCTTCTCCTACTCCTCCTTCTTCTTCATTTTTTCTTCTTTTCCTCCTCCTCCTTCTTCTTCATCTTCTCCTTCTTTTCTCCTCCTTTTTCTTCTTCTTATTCCCCTTCTTTTCCATATCCTTCTCCTTACAATAAATCTGGTTGTTTCAACAAAGAAAAAGAGGCAGAAGGACAAGAATAAAATGAGAAATGTGAAGAAGGATATCCTATTATATTAAGCGAGCAATTTCTGTATGTTTATATTTATTTATGTATTTATGTATGTATGTCCAACGGATCTCAAAACAGCTCTAACGATTTTGACGAAATTTGAATATAGGAGGTTTGTGATACAAAATTAGTTTGCGCTGGGTCTCATCCCTTGGATAACTCGCTAAAGGACCTTAAAAAGGAAAAACCGATCCTTTAGGAATCAGCTGACAGCAGAAACAAATCTCCGTCGGCTGTAAATGATGAGAAAGAGTGAGACCGGTGAGTGTGGGAGTGAGACAAGATTATTTCAGCTGCTGAGACAGTGCATTTCAATCACATGTCATGATCACTCATGAAATAGTACACAACTACACTAACTTTTTTGGTAGCGGTTCCATTACTAGAATATTGAGAAAAATTTCGAAACACATAAGCAGCTCCCTATTCTCCCTTTTATTTATGTTTTTAATTTATCCATAGAAAATTAAATGGAATTTAAAATTTTGAAAATATCCCATATTGTATTGTTATTTTTAAATTTAAGGCATGAAGTTAGCCATGTGATCTGTTTTTATTTATTCGAGAAAAATCGTCAAGAGTTCATCAAAACAGCTGACCTAAAAATAGTTATCAACCCAGATCTAGTGGAACGGTCGTTCCACCACCCGTCCCCCCCGTGATACGAATGAAAGACCGGGACCACTATATATTCTGTAACGAACTTCCCTTTGATGTTCGCATGCCGCCATCTCAATTTACGCGGAAGGTAGTGAAAATTTTAAAATGTTGTAATGACATTATTTTCTTAGATTTTTGAGCGCTTTCATTTAAGATCAGAACGAACTTTCGATATAAATTGCAAAGATACTATATACGGGTATTTTGTCATTTACTAATTTTGGGATTTTTCAATTTTTTTCAACTTTGAGCACTTTGATGTGAAAAATCTGTAATGAGTTGAGATTTCGACTACCAAAAGCGATTGAAGACATGTTTAAACTATTTACATTTAACATTTCAAATCATTTAATGCCCGATTAAGCTCTGTAGCTCTGTCCGAATAAAAATTAAAGTTGCAATTTGAAGTTAGAATTTGAAGCTTTTATCGAATGTAAACAGGCCACCCAGGAACATGGCCTAGACACTGAAATGTGACGTCACGGCTAAGAGGCCTACCACTCCACTATACTGTTCATAAACAGCCACTGATCACAACCAAGTTTGAATATTTAAATTTTATTATTTAAAAATAAATAAATAGACCTACTTACCCACCAAAAGGTAATTGTGCAGTTGAAATAAACTCGAGACGAGAAAACCAAACACGAATTCCAATTTTAATGCAGGGATGAGTTGTAAACATGAGTTGTTATGGACACGATGTGATGACGTCAGCTGCACGTTTAAATTCAGTGTCTAGCTAGACCATGTTCCTAGGTGGCCCTGATGTAAATGTCGCGATCCTAGCGGTTAAAACTAAAAGTTTCACACTGTTGCCACCGCCAAATTCGACCTTTTCAATAATAGCCCAGTAAAATTGTCATCAAAATAGGGTCTACCTTGTATGAAATGGGATAGTCGGTTTTTTTAGTAATGTTTATGGTAGGCCTAGTCCTGGGATGCTAAATCCAAGTTTTAGACCTAGGCAAACTACTGGTTCATCTCCAAAATCGTACAAAATGGCGGAATTTTGCACTTCTTTATGTTTGGCTAATTTTCACCCTGAAGAATCTGTTTTTCATAGAGGACATTGTGCATATTTCTTAAAGTATATCAAATTACCTTCAATTTGAGACCAAATTTATCATTGTATGCCCAACCGTTTGCGAGATACAGCTCTTCAAAGTTCATAAAATTAACGAGAATTTACCCTTTTTTTCAATTTTTCGCAATTTTGACCCTGAAGAATCACTTTTTCATATAGGACATTCAACATAGGGTTGAAAGTAAATTTAAATACCTACAATTTGATACCTGATTGGTTATTGTAGGCCCAACCGTTTGCGAAATACAGCTCTTCAAAGTTCATCAAATTATCGTAATTCTTCAATTTTGACCGTGAAGCATCACTTTTTCGAATGTGACTTTCAGCAAAGTTTTGAAAGATAATTTAAGAATCTACAATTTGAGACCAAATAGATTATTGTAGACCCAATAGTTTGCGAGATGTAGGCCTTCAAAGTTTATCAAATTGTTGAATTTTTCCACTTTTTCTACATTTCTTCAATTATGACCCTGAAGAATCATTTTTCCATATAGAACATTCAACATAGTTTTGGAAGCTGATTCAATTACCTACAATTTGAGACCAAATTTGTTATTGTAGGCTCAACCGTTTGTGAAATACAGCTCTTCAAAGTTCATTGAATTATCGTAATTTTTCATTTGTTTTTTGAATTTTGACCGTGAAGTATCACTTTCTCATATATGACATCCAACATATTTCTTAAAGTATATTAAAATACCTACAATTTGAGAATTAATTGGTCATTGAGGGCCTAATAGTTTGGAAGATATAGGCCTTCAAGTAGATTAGTAGAAGTCTATTCACATTTAAAATTTCAAATCATTCAATGTCCGATTAAGCTCTGTAGCTCTGCCCGAATAATAATTAAAGTTGCAATATTTGGAATTTGAAGTTTTAAAGAATGTAAATGTCGCGTCAATTCAACAATTTTAGCAATTAAAAGAAATAAAACTCTGACAGGAAATAGAAAATTGAATCGTTCATTCTAGAAACATTAATGGGGAAAATCATAGAATCTTGGTCCAGGAATTAATAATAACGGTGTTGGGCAAATTTTTACAAGGATTTCATTTTTCGATTACAAAATTTTTTTCTATCAAAAGTGGTCATGTGACCTATCGTAATGGGTTAAAATTTCAATCTAAATTCAAAATCTCAATCTTATTTAACAAACTTTGTGGATAACTGCTTATACATGAATTAATGTTGCTACAATGATATGTCGTTAAAGTCTGGATAGTAAATGATAACGTGTGATGCAACAGACACAGTCACAACGTCTTGTTTGTTCATTCAGTATTAACCATAACTGGCTCACTTATAGCTAGAATAATTTTGTAGCACCCAAATAGTGAGGATAAAATATCTTTTATCAAATAACATGGCATTTCACTGTTTAAAAAAATTAACTCTCTCCCCATCCATTGTGTTTGCAGTGTTATACCTCTATAACAAGAAGGTGATTAAAAAAAAAACTGATATCCTCTCAAAAAATTCTCCAAAAAAGAATTCGTCACCCGTCCCCTACCCCCGACCCTATTGAAAACGCTGGTGTGGAAACTAAAATTTGTGTACCAAAGAAAAATTTTTTATAAGCTTTCAGTAAGAAAATGTTTTGATATAGCCTAAATAAGAAACCCGTCTCCCTATGCAATATACATTTATACGTACAATATAATAATTATGTGTAGCCAACCCAAACAAAAATGAAAACTCTGTTCTGGAAGCCATTGACATTGAAGAAAAAATTTGGAAGAAATTTTGGGGGAGGGCGAGGGCGCTCAATAATTTAGAAAGTTCATAAAAACTTGTTAGCTCAAACACTGAGAGTATGATTCCTGAAAGTTTAGCATATTTCTAATTGTGATTTGGGTGAGATTGAGCGCCTCTCTCTCCCCAAAATTTTTTCTCAATGTCAATGGCTTCCAGAACAGAGTTTTCATTTTTGTTTGGGTTAGCTACACATAATTATTATATTGTGCATATTTCTTAAAGTATATCAAATTACCTTCAATTTGAGACCAAATTTATCATTGTATGCCCAACCGTTTGCGAGATACAGCTCTTCAAAGTTCATAAAATTAACGAGAATTTACCCTTTTTTTCAATTTTTCGCAATTTTGACCCTGAAGAATCACTTTTTCATATAGGACATTCAACATAGGGTTGAGAGTAAATTTAAATACCTACAGTTTGATACCTGATTGGTTATTGTAGGCCCAACCGTTTGCGAAATACAGCTCTTCAAAGTTCATCAAATTATCGTAATTTTTCACTTGTTTTACATTTGGTCAATTTTGACCATAAAGCATCACTTTTTCGAATGTGACTTTCAGCAAAGTTTTGAACGATAATTTAAGAATCTAAAATTTGAGACCAAATAGATTATTGTAGACCCAACAGTTTGCGAGATGTAGGCCTTCAAAGTTTATCAAATTGTTGAATTTTTCCACTTTTTCTACATTTCTTCAATTATGACCCTGAAGAATCATTTTCCATATAGAACATTCAACATAGTTTTGAAGCTGATTCAATTACCTACAATTTGAGACCAAATTTGTTATTGTAGGCTCAACCGTTTGCGAAATACAGCTCTTCAAAGTTCATTGAATTATCGTAATTTTTCATTTGTTTTTTGAATTTTGACCGTGAAGTATCACTTTCTCATATGTGACATCCAACATATTTCTTAAAGTATATTAAAATACCTACAATTTGAGAATTAATTGGTCATTGAGGGCCTAATAGTTTGGAAGATATAGGCCTTCAAGTAGATTAGTAGAAGTCTATTCACATTTAAAATTTCAAATCATTCAATGTCCGATTAAGCTCTGTAGCTCTGCCCGAATAATAATTAAAGTTGCAATATTTGGAATTTGAAGTTTTAAAGAATGTAAATGTCGCGTCAATTCAACAATTTTAGCAATTAAAAGAAACAAAACTCTGACAGGAAATAGGAAAATTGAATCGTTCATTTCAGAATCATTAATGGGGAAAATTTGAGAATTTTGTTCCTGGAATGTAGGCTATAATAATGGTGTTGGGCAAATTTTTACAAGGATTTCATTTTTCGATTACAAATTACAAAATATTTTTTTCATCAAAAGTGGTCATGTGACCTATCGTAATGGGTTAAAATTTCAATCTAAATTCAAAATCTCAATCTTATTTAACAAACTTTGTGGATAACTGCTTATACATGAATTAATGTTGCTACAATGATATGTCGTTAAAGTCTGGATAGTAAATGATAACGTGTGATGCAACAGACACAGTCACAACGTCTTGTTTGTTCATTCAGTATTAACCATAACTGGCTCACTTATAGCTAGAATAATTTTGTAGCACCCAAATAGTGAGGATAAAATATGTTTATCAAATAACATGGCATTTCACTGTTTAAAAAATTAACTCTCCCCATCCATTGTGTTTGCAGTGTTACACCTCTATAACAAGAAGGTCATTAAAAAAACTGATATCCTCTCAAAAATTCTCCAAAAGAATTCGTCACCTGTCCCTCACCCCGACCTTATTGAAAACGCTGGTGTGGAAACTAAAATTTGTGTACCAAAGAAAAATTTTATAAGCCAGTAAGAAAATGTTTTGATATAACACCCATGCAATATACATTTATACATACATGTGTAGCCAACCCAAACAAAATGAAAACTCTGTTCTGGAAGCCATTGACATTGAAGAAAAAATTTGGAAGAAATTTTGGGGAGGGCGAGGGCGCTCAATAATTTAGAAAGTTCATAAAAACCTGTTAGCTCAAACACTGAGAGTATGATTCCTGAAAGTTTAGCATATTTCTAATTCGTGATTTTAAGTGGGTGAGATTGAGCGCCCTCGCCCTCCCCCAAAATTTTTTCTCAATGTCAATGGCTTCCAGAACAGAGTTTTCATTTTTGTTTGGGTTGGCTACACATAATTATTATATTGTATGTATAAATGTATATTGCAGAGGGAGACGGGTTTCTTATTTAGGCTATATCAAAACATTTTCTTACTGAAAGCTTATAAAAAATTTTTCTTTGGTACACAAATTTTAGTTTCCACACCAGCGTTTTCAATAAGGTCGGGGGTAGGGGACGGGTGACGAATTCTTTTTTGGAGAATTTTTTGAGAGGATTATTATTTCTATGAAGCATTCAAACTCTCATTTAAATTATTCATAATATTTCGAAAGCTCAGATTAATTTTTTTGTAGTGCAATGATGAATCAGTGCATAAGACTTTGATACAAGTCTATGTGATTGTACATAGTACAATCAGTGATTGCTGTACTTTGAAAAATTGTTTAATTTCATTCCTTTTTTTCCTTTAAAATTTCCATTCCTGTGCCTTTGTAGGCCTACACCCGAGCACAGCTCGGTACCCCGATATTAAGAGTTAAAGGAGGATGAGAAGAAGCAGAAGGATGAGGAGGAGTTGTAGAAGGAGGAGGAGGAAGAGAAGTGGTGGGAAGAGGAGGAGGATAAGGTGAACAAGGAGAGAGGAAGAACAGGAGAAAGATCACCATCACACTCAAGAAAGTTAGAAGCAGAGTGCGAAAAGAAGAAATAAGAGAAGAAGTAGAAGGAGGAAACGTAGGAGACGTATTTGGTGAGTGAGGAAGAGGGGCAAATATGAAAGAGAAGAATAGTAGAAGAACCAGGAGAAGAAGTAGAAGGTGGAGGAGGAAGAGGAGGAGGTGGAGGAGGAGGTTAGGAGGAGGAGAAGGAGGAAGAGGAGGAGGAGAAGGAGGAGGAGGAGTAGGATTCAGAGCAAAACGAGGCTTTTCAACAGAACTGGACCATTGTTAGTTTTTGGCAAAGAACCCACTTCAGTCTCTGTACAAGCAAAGGTTTCAGTATTCAACTATTTACAACAAACATTTACCTTTCTTTGTCTTGCCCCTTTTCTGCTTTGTTTTATCTTTTCTCATTTCTTCTTTGTCTTCCTGTGAACTCCTACTTCACATATTCTATCGAGGAAGAAAGATGAGGTGATGAATAGTGGAATGAAGTGTAGTACGTTTCTGCAACTGCTACCATAGTAGAAGTATCGACAATAGAACTATCGACAATCGAAGTATCGATCAATAGATAGAAGAAGTATCGATGTATAGATAGATAATAGAAGTATCGTATCAATCGACAGTAGAAGAACAGGGTTGATGAAAATTACGGAAACGGCTTAATATCTATTATACGAAGGTAATTTGACGGTAGGTGACATTGGGGATCATAATAAAATTGAAAATACTACTTTCCTGACTTCAAAAATCTGGTCCGCCATCTTGGATCCGCCATATTGAATCTAACTTAATTTTTTTTTCTTTTTTAAATGGTAAGGTGGTCATGTTATACATGATTTCGATACAGAATTTCAAGAGAAAATGAATGGCCAAAACCGAACATCGATATAATCAGACATATTTACTCTAAATCAGTTGATAACTCAAAAACGGTTTGACATAATCGATGTGCGGTTCTCGCCATTAACTCAGCCTTAATTCCGTAATGAAATCATGTATCGCATCACAACCTCATAATTTGAAAAATAATGGCAAATCTAAGATGGCGGACTAAATTTGAAAAAGTCACTATAAAGTGGTATTTTTGATTTGAGTTGGATCCTCAATCCCCCCCACTATGAAGCAGAAGAAGAAGAAGAAGAAGAAGAAGAAGAAGAAGAAAAGGAAGCGGAAGAGAAATAAGTGAGGGAAGATGAAGAAGGAGCAGAAGAAGAAGAATTAGGACTACCTTAACTACCTCAAGTTATTGAAACTAAGGTGAAATCAAAAAAGACTCCAAGGAATGACACAAGGGTCCTTTTGGGAAGGGAATCAAGAGTGATCAAAATCCGGAGACTGCCCTCACTCTCACTCTCTCCCTTCTCTCTCTCACCCTTCTTTCGGGTTACCAGGGGTTGGTAGGGGTGATGAAGGACCCATTCCATTGGGGGTCACAGTTCGTGAATTCCCATCACGTTTCTCGGGGTGATTGGGAAAATTGTTAATCGAACTAGAGTGGGGGGGATGACAGAGCTAGAGTTACGGTTTTGTGAATTGATAGGCCCACAGATGGTTCGAATTGTGTCATTTTCTTTGAATCTTTGATGCTTTGTCTATTTTCTCTTTCTATCTCACTTCCTCTCTCTCTCTCTTTTCTCTCTCTCTCATTATTTATAACTAAGTCGATATTGACGAACGTAGAATTTTTCCATTAACATCATATTTTAACTTTATTTCGACATTATAATATCATTACCATTACACATGTCGAGACGTTAATCAAGCAATACTATATTCTATTTACACCCATTTCCAAACAACATCTCATCTTCCATCACAATCAATTAATAATTAATTATTTTTTCAGCTATTCCTTCCATTTTCATTTATAATTATTCGTTGTTTTTTTTCTCAATGACTTATTTTAATTATTTCATATAATCTTTTTTGTTCTATTAGTGGACTTGATTAGTTCTAATGCTCAATATTATTCTTTATTTCAGTCTAAATATGTAAATTATTTCAGTCTAAATACGTAAAATTCTATCTTCAACCAAGGTCAAGTGTTGACGAAAAGGATTTCTATGTATCTCCTTTTCCAAGAATGGACATTCATAATAATATGTCCAAACTTCGCCTTTTCATCTAGATAACTCACTATTATTAAATCATCAGTATATTTTTTCCTTTATCTACACATGACATAAGTTATAAGTAAATTTGACGAATAATTAATTGTATATGTTATTATAATCTAGAATTTAAGCAGTCATTTTTGTTATCTATATGACTAAAGTAATAAATCTAAATCTAAATCTAAATCCTTCTATTTTGTTGAGTTGTCATAGGTTTTGCTTTGTTCAATAAATCGAATACTGTAATTATTTATGAAATTGTTAAGAAGGCAATATATTCAACCACCTTCCAAATCAATGTAGCCATTGTTTGTTATTTAAATTCTGAGTTAAAATTTTTAAATTAAGTGTTTTCAATGCAGCAGATAATTCTTTTTAAATTTGATTCGATTATGGTTTATTCGCATTATAATACAGTAGACTTCGGTTACAGTAGCGCCTCTGGTTACAACGTTATTTTTAGGCAGGTCCGGTCAGTATTCCATATAATCACATGTCTTATTTCAGATCCTTTTACAACGCGGTGTAGCTCCGTTTTTAGCGCTGTTTCCACAGCATGTCTCATAGCTATATAATGAAAACACTGGAATGTAGTCAAAAAATATCACTGTATTGATTAGAATTTAACAAACATGTTTCGGCATCATTGTGCCATCTTCAGTGTACTATGAAACTAAAAGTTGTAGGTTATGGAGGCTGATCAAGATTGGAAAGTTAATAGGGGAGGCATTGGAGAGGTGGGAAATTTGAAGATGGAAACAGTTGAAATATAACAAAAAGGTTACAGGAAAATATGCAAAGATGAAAGACAAAAGGATTAAATGGATACATTGCTACATAAATTGTAGAATACATAAATTATTTGCTCTAAAATTAAGTGGAATGAGTAACTACAAATTGCAAATACATTGAAACACAATAATAATAACTATCAGGTGAATGGTAGAGAAGTCACAAGGTTATACATGATGCAACAATTGTTTAACATAAAATATAAATAAATAGAAATACAGTAATATAAAACTATTAGAACTATGAGCTAGATATAAAAAATTGTTGTCACAATAATTCAATAGGGGTGGCATAGGAATGGCGGTAAATTTAAATTGAGAATTAGGGTTGTAGTTATGACAAAGTGAAAAGTTACTAGAATATTTTATGCAAAAATTAGAGATACAAGAATATAATTAAGTAGTAAAATTGAAAATAAATGTATTGACTTCAAGTTGGAGAAATATCTCTAAGTTTCAAATAAAACTCCATAACCTTCAACTTTTAGTTTCATAGTACACTGAAGATGGCACAATGATGCCGAAACATGTTTGTTAAATTCTAATCAATACAGTGATATTTTTTGACTACATTCCAGTGTTTTCATTATGTATTATAAATATCACAACATCTCACCAGACACTGTGTCAGAAGTTAATCATAGCTATATTCTTGTTCACAGTGTGTAAAATCCATTCGTTAGTTATCATGCGGACAGACGGACACCAGTACAAACGCATTATTAAGAACCCTATCGGGTCCTTAATAAAGTGAAAAATCCAAATTATTCTGATTACATGATTGTCCGATTTTACAACTTATTCACCACAATCCTAGGGTTGCTCTGACTATCTCAATTCAGAATTCCTGAGCATTATACCTTTGTAACATGCAAGGAAGACCTGTTGAATGCGGAGGCACTGAATGGCGCATTCTAGTACATTATCTCAATTCGCTGATAGTTGGGACAAAATTTATGAACTGAAGGAAATGTTCCTTTTTAGTTCTTCTTGTTATCTTGTTCCTCATCTTCTTCTAATCCTTCTTTTCGCGCCTCCTCCTCCTCCTCCTTCTTCTTCTTCTTCTTCTTCTTTTTCTTCTGTTTCTTCTTCTTCTGTGTCAAGCAATTTAGGATGATGATGATGATGATGATGATGATGAGGAAGAAGGAGGAGGAGAAGGAGGTGAAGGTGAGAGGAGTAGGATGAGGATGAAGAAGAAGAAGAAGAAGAAGAAGAAAGAAAGAAGAGAAAAGATGAGGAGAAGAAGAGAAGAAGAAGAGGAAGAAGGAAAAGAAGAAAAGAAGGAGAAGGAAGAGAAGAGAAGAAGGAGAAGAAGGAGGAGGAGAAGGAGAGAAGAAGGAGAAGAAGGAGAAGAAGGAGGAAAGAAGGAGGAAAGAAGGAGAAAAGGAGAAGAAGGAGAAAGAAGAGAAAGAGAAAAGCGAAAAGAAAGAAGAGAAGAAGAAAGAGAAGAGAGAGTGAAGAAGAGGAAGAAATGGAAGGAAGAGAAGATGAAGAAGAAGAAAAGGAGAAGAGAAATTGAAAAAAAGATGAATATAAGAAGGAGAATAAGAAGAAAAAAGATGAATTAGAAAAAGAATTAGAAGAAGGAGGAGAAGATTAATAACAACAAGTAGAAGAAGGTGGAGAAGAAAACGAATGAGAACATGAGGAAAAAGAAAATGAAATAGAAGAAGAAGGAGGAGAAGGATATAAGTTTGTGAAGAAGGAGAAGAACAAGTATGATGAGGAGAAGATGGGTGAGAAGGAAGAGGATAAGAAGGAAAATGAGGTGGAGGAAAAGGAGGAATAGGAGTTGGTGCAGGAGGAGTGAGAAGCGGATGAGAAGGAAATGGTGTAGAATGAGGAGGAAGAAAGGAGAAGAAGAAAGGAGGAGAGGGAGGAGGATATTGTGAAGGAGGAGGAGTAGGAGAAGAGGAGGAGTGGTGTTGATGAAGGAGGAAGATGAGAAGAAGAATGAGAAGAGAAGAGAGAAGAAGAAGAAGAAGAAGAAGAAAGGTGTAAAAGAAGAAGAAGAAGAGAGAAGAGAAGAAGAAGAAGAGAAGGAGAAGAGGAGGAAGAAGAAGAAGAAAGAAGAAGAAAAAAGAAAGAAGAAGAAGAAGAAGAAGAAGAAGGAGAAGAAGAAGAAGAAGAAGAAGAAGAAGAAGAAGAAGAAGAAGAAGAAGAGGAAGAAGAAGGAAAAGGTGTAGAAGTGAGAGGAGAAGGAGACGTATGAGATGGCGGTGGAAGTGTATGCTACTTGTGAGGATTAGGGAGGAAGGAATTCCGCTCCCCACACTCTTGCGTAGACTCGATGACATGGGCTGGCTCAGAAAATGATGCCATAAAGGAAATGGCCTGGAACGCATACGATGTTGACGCACGCATTCCTTAAGATACCTCTTGCCCATTCTTGTTCTTGTTATTTTCCTTCTTCTTCATTTACTGTGTTCCTTCTTCCTCACCTCCTCCTCCTCCTCCTCCTTCTCTTATTCTTATTCTCGTTCTTCTTGTTCTACTCCTTTTCCTTATTCTTCTCCACCTTCTTGTCTTTCTTCTTCTTCTACTCCTTCTTCTTCTTCTTTCCTTCTTCTTCTCCTCCTTTTATTCTTCTTCCTCCTCTCTTCTTCTTTTCCTTCTTCTTATTCTTCTTGTTCTTCTCCTTCTCCTTATTCTCCTACTTCTGTTCTCCTTCTTTTCTTCTCCTTCTTTCTTCTTCTCCTTCTTCTCTTTCTTCTTCTACCTTTTTCTTCCCTGCTTCTCATCTTCTCCTTGATATTCATCTTACACTTACACCGTTTTTTGGTTACTTGAACTTATAAAATATCGAAAATACAGCAGGATCCGTTTAACTTGTCATAAAACATATAATCGACGAGCATATGATCACAATACTTTCAACCTACAAATGCTGAATCTCGCAGATTATTGAACAGGTCTTTTAAAAAGTTATTCTTTGAAAAGTCTTCTTTAAAAAGGTCTTTGAAAGACTTTAAAGGTCTTCAAGACTTTTAATCCTTTTGATTATTGTGTCGAAGTCACTGTTTAATTATTACCAAAACAGCTGATTTCTGACAAGTTAAATGGATCGTGCTATAAGTTATAAAACTTTAAAAATATAACATTTTTAGAATGTTATAGCAGTCGATCGGCAACTGGCAACTACAGTCGCGGAAGTGTGAGCATGACAAGAAACTGAAGTTTCCCGGTTCCGGTCTTTCCGAGACTCGGCAACTCTGATTTTACGATTTCACAATTTTCTATTGTTTATTTATTATTCATTTAATCTTATGTATTGTCGTCATAAATGTGGTGCTATGCCGTATTTAATTTTAATTTAATAAGTCCCTCAAATAGCTCTTAGCTAGAGGGACATCATTGATTGTATTGTAACTGAACTCAATAAATTGAAATTGAAATCAGTTTCCAGGTGTGAGTATAGTCCGATTCACGTCAATAAATCAGCATTGTTTATATGAGGAGCATTGATGCCAAGTTTCATTGAGAGAGAAAGATAAAACTGCACCAAACGTGTTTATTGGTACTGTGTGCGACAACAATGCTTGCACAGTGCGGCAACTATGCACAGTGCAAATAGGATAAAGACATCAGCAATTGCCTTATGCTGAACAAGGATAACAAACTCCCATCTAAGCAATGCTGACTTCTTGACGTGAATCGCACTATAGTGCCTCACTTTTTGTGTTTCAACTGATCTTTTCTCCTTCTCTCTCCTTTTATTCTTCTTTTTTCCCTTTGTTGTCTCTGCTTTACCTTTCACACTGCAGTACTATTGAAAGAAATAGGTTTTGTTTTCAATGCACCCATGGGTGTCATCCGACCGACCTCTAAGATTCTACGATTCACATGCCTTGTGAAAGGGGAGGAAGGGGTACCCTACCATTTCCTTACCTCACATCTCACCTTTTCACCTTCTTCTTCTTCTTCTTCTTCTTCTTCTTCTCCTTCTTCTTCTTCTTCTTCTTCTTCTTCTTCTTCTTCTTCTTCTTCCTTCTTCTTCTTCTTCTTCTTCACAAGCTCTCTATCTTCTTCTTCTTCTTCTTCTGCTTCTTCTTCTTCTTCTCCTCCTCCTCCTTCTTCTTCTTCTTCTTCTTCTCCTTCTTTTCTTCTTCTTCTTCTTCTTCTTCTTCCTTCTTCTTCTTCTTCTTCTTCTTCTTCTTCTTCTTCTTCTTCTTCTTCTTCTTCTTCTTCTTCTTCTTCTACTTCTTCTTCTTCTTCTTCTTCTTCTCCTCTCCTATTCTTCTTTTTCTTCTTCTTCTTCCTCCTCTTCTTTCCTTTCTTTCTTCCTTCTTCTTCTTCTTCTTCTTCTTCTTCTTCTTCTTCTTCTTCTTCTTCTTCTTCTTCTTCTTCTTCTTCTTCTTCTTCTTCTCCTCCGTCATCATCATCATCAACCTCTTATTCTTCATCTTCTTCTTCTTCTTTTTCTACTTCTTCACAAGCTCTCTTTCTTCTTCTTCTTCCTATCCTCTCTTTTCATTTTCTTCTTTTCAACCTCCTTCTCATTTTCTTCTTCTTCTTCTTCTTTCTTCTCTCTTCTCCCCCTTTTCATTTCTCTTCTTTATCGTCATCTACTTCTTCCTCTCCATCATCATCATCATCATAACCCTCTTATTCTTTTTCTTATTCTTCTTTTTCTTCTTCCCAACCCTTTCTCCTTCTTCTTCTTCTCCGTATCCGTCTCACCCTCCTCTTTCTTATTCTTAAAATCACCCCCCAAAAATTGCTTGCTCACCCAATAATTCCGTAGTGGGGAATAAAGTGCCGTAATATCATAACCGATTTCTACTGAGCATATATTGTGATCGCGGGATATAAAACTATCTGTTGCTCAGCAAAAATTTTCCTGAAAAAGTTTTCAAACGTTCCTGTAAATTCCTTAGAAGGTATGATATTGAGGACATTTTCGCAGGCATAAATTGGTAATGAGTAATCTATATTATTAATAGGCGAAGATGTTTTTTGTAAACAGTAATCCTCTGTGGTTTCTCAATCGAATTTGTTCGTTCACATCTAATTTGAAAGATCTCATTGAGTGGATGTTTGATAACGTCTCACATTTTGAAAAAAGTTATCGTGGAGATGAGAAATAAGCAATCAAAGTTTCAATTTTTGCCATTGCTTTAACATAGGGATAGGTTAACCGAAAATTTTCACATTAATTTCAACTTATGATTTGATGATCAGCTGTTTTGAAACAAAAATTTATTTCTCATCGTTCATTTCACCGGTAAGGGCATTTGTGCAGAGAAATTAATAATACGATAATATCAATACGATTTATATGAGTATCACTCAATGATATTGTCATTATATTGCTAAGGAATGAACAAGAGGTAAGGAGATGAGTGAAGAAGAAGAAGAGGAAGAAGAAGGAGGAAGAAGAAGAAGAAGAAGAAGAAGAAGAAGAAGAAGAAGAAGAAGAAGAAGAAGAAGAAGAAAGAAGAAGAAGAAGAAGAAGAAGAAGAAGAATAAGAAGAAATGAAGAGAGCAGTAACCCCAATTCACACTGTTCACAGTGTTTTGAATATTATGGTTTCAGCACACTCAGGTAGAAACAGCTCATACAGTCATGTCAGGGGTCTCGCCTTTGTAAAGGCCTTCAATGCTCCCTCCTTTCACTTCTTTCTTCTTCTTCTTCTTCTTCTTCTTCTTCTTCTTCTTCTTCTTCTTCTTCTTCTTCTTCTTGTTATTCTACTTCTGCTTCTTCTTCCTCTTCTTCTTCTTCTTCTTCTCCTGCTTCTACTACTCGTACCTACTCAATGTTATTGTTCTTATTATTCTCATTCTTCTACTTCTGAATTGTGCAAAACGAGTATTGAACGTTGAAATTGCAATATTCTGCAATAACATCGGAATGAAGTAATAAACACTTTAAATAAGGTAAATAAGTCGCGGTCCTACATTTTGTTTTGTATTTAAGTTGAAATGTACCAAGTTAATTCTTTGTTCAATTGAAACATCTGATAGTAATTAACTTATAATTTTTATTCAAAAATATTTTTTTAAAATCATAACCGACTTGGTACAGAGCGTGCCATCCAAATTGGCGTCTAGGGGAGGCTGTGCGAGAGAGATGGATAATCTCTCCCACCACGCTTCCCCTCCAACCGCTAAGGCTAGTACAGTCAGTGAAGCAAATAACATCATAGTACTGCTGAGTAACCGAAGCAAAATTTGCTTCATATTTAATATGATTTTTTTTATAGAGCTGAGTTTGCCAGCTGAATGAACTTTTGAAATTTACTGTACCGCGAGTCAGCAGGCACTGTAGTGGGAGAAAGCGATCAACGCGCATGCTCCAGAGAGAAGCCAATTTGGATGGCACGCTCTGTAATGGAAAGTTTGAATCATACGTACAAATACTCTATTTACACTTTCCCCTTCTTCTCGTTTCTTTTTTCTCAAATATTTATCCCCTCCTTCTTCTCCTCCTTCTCGAAATCATCATTCTTCTTCTCGTTCTCTTTCACGAGGAGTCTAATTTTCGAATTCCCTTTTCCATTTTTTGGTCTGATGGGAAGTTTCTCTTTTCCACCTTCCCTCTCACCCTTCTCACTACTCCTTCTCCTTATCATCCTCCTCCTTATCATCCTCCTCCTTATCCTCCTCCACCTCCTCATCGACTTCCTCCTCATCTTCATCCTCCTCCTCATTATTCTCCTTGTCTAACTCCCACATCCACTGTTCAACCACACATGTATGGCTTTTGGCTTTTAAATAGAATTGCTTTTCCCCCTTCTTACGCAGCTGTTTATTCTCCCCTCCTTCATCTCTTTCTCACAGCATTTCCCTTCTTCTTCTTCTCCTACTACTTTTTCGACTCCTTATTCATCCTCTTCTTCACCTTCTTCTTCTTCTCCTTCTTCTTCTCCTTCTCCTTCTTCTTCTTTCCTTCTTCTTCTCCTTCTTCTTCTTCTTCTTCTTCTTCTTCTTCTTCTTCTCCTACTACTTTTCCAACTCCTCCTTTATCCTCTTCTTCACCTTTTTCTTCTTCTTCTTCTTCTTCTTCTTCTTCTTCTTCTTTTCCTCCATCTTCTTCTTCTTCTTCTTCTTCTTCTTCTTCTTCTTCTTCTTCTTCTTCTTCTTCTTCCTCCTCTTCCTTCTCCTTCTCCTCCTCCTTCACCTCCTCCTCCTCCTCCTCTCCCTCCTCCTCCTCCTCCTCCTCCTTCTCCTTTTCCTCCTCCTCCTCCTCCTCCTCCTCCTCCTCCTCCTCCCTTCTCCTCCTCCTCCTCCTACTCCTACTCCCCCTCATCCTCCTCCTACTCATTCCATCAACTCCTTCTCACCTACTTTCTCTCTCACTCTTATAACTCACAATCAACCCTTACTCTTCCGTACACACATGTCTTTGTGAGGATTTTGCTGTTGAATAGGAATACTACCCTTTTACTTTTACCTGCTCATCCACCCCAACGTTTATCTCTCTCACCCTTCTTCTCCTTCTCCTCACTCTTCTTCTTCATTCCATTCATCTCCTCCACATCCTTCTTCTTCTCCTTCTTTTTCCGTCTCCTCTTTCTTCCGCTTCTTCTATTTCTCAGTCTGAATGATGACAGCCGCTCCTTTCCCCTACCAAGTCTTTAAACTTCTCTCTCTTTTTCACCGTATTGTTCTTCTTCTTCTTCTTCTCCCTCCTTCACCTTCTGCCTTTGCATCTCCTCCTTCTTCTTGTTCCTCTTCTCCTTCTTCTACTTCTCCTCTTCCTTCTTCTTCTTCTCCTCCTCCTTCTTCTTCTCCTCCTCCTCCTCCACCTACCTCTCTTCTCCTTCTTTTTCCGTCTCCTCTTTCTTCCCCTTCTTCTACTTCTCACTTTGAATGAGGATAACCCCTTCAGTCACCTACTCACTCTCTTAACTTCTCTCTCTTTCTCACCGTACTCTTCTTCTCCTTCTTCTTCTTCTTCTTCCTCTTCTTCTTCTCCTTCTTCTCCTCTGCACCCTCTTCCTCTGCATCTTCTCCTTCTTCCTTCTTCTCCTCTTGCACCCTCTTCCTGTGCATCTTCTCCTTCTTTGTTCCTCCCTCTTCTACTTCTCCTTTTCTTCTTCTTCTTCCCTTCTCCTTCTCCTCCCTCTTCTTATTCTTCTCCTCCTCCCTATTCTTCTACTTCTCCTCCTCCCACTCCCTCTTCTCCTTCTTTTTCCGTCTCCTCTTCCTTCCCCTTCTTCTTTGAATGAGGATAATCCCTTCTGTCACCTACTCACTCTCTCAACCTCTCTCTCTTTCTCACCGTCCCTTCTTCTTCTTCACTCCCTCTCCTGTTCAGGAGTCAAGCGAGAGTTGAGCCCTATAAAAGGGCAAAGGTTAATTAGGAGAAGGGCGTGCGACTCTTTTGAAAAGCAGTTTTAGTGAAGTAGGAGTCTCGCCCTGAAAATGCCTTTATCACTACTTCATTCAAACAAGCTGCGCTGTTACGCTTATGTCTCCTCCTCATCCCTCCTCCTCTCCCTCCTTATTCTCTTTAGCTATGTTCTCCTCAATCATCGTCGTTTTCCATTTCTCTCTTTTTTTCTTCTTCTGTCTCCTATCTTCTTTCTACTTTTCAAATTCTAGTTAGATATCTTCTCTTTGAGATATTACCCATTAAATTCCTGATTCACTTTTTTTTTCTTCTTCTTTTCCTTGTGATTCTTCTTCTTTTTCTTCCCCTTCTTCTTTTCCTCCTCCTCCTTCTCCTCCTATTTCTTCATCTTCTACTTCTTCTTCTTCTTCTTCTTCTTCTTCTTCTTCTTCTTCTTCTTCTTCTTCTTCTTCTTCTTCCTTCTTCTTCTTCTTCTTCTTCATTTTCCTCTTGTTCTCCTTCTTCTTCCTCCTCTTCTTCTTCTTCATCATCTTCTTCTCCTTCTACTTCTTCTCTTCCTCCTTCTTCTTCTTGTTCTTCTTTTTATGTTTTTTTATTCTGTTTCTTCCTCTTCTTCTTCTTCTTCTTCTTCCTCTTCTTCTCCTTCTCCTTCTTCTTCTCCTTCTTTTCTTATTCTTCTTCCTTCTTCTTCTTCTTCTTCTTCTTCTTCTTCTTCTCCTTCTTCTCCTCCTTCTCCCTCTTCTTCTCTTTCTTCTTCTTCTACTCTTTCCTATTTTTGTTCCTCCTTCTGTTCCTCCTCCTCCTTCTTCTTCTTCTTCTTCTTCTTCTTCTTCTTCTTCTTCTTCTCACTTTTGTTCTTGTTCTTTTTTTCTTCTCCTTCTTCTTCTTCTTCTTCTTCTTCTTCTACTTTTTTCTCTTCTTCTTCTCTTCTTCTTCTCCTCCTTCTCCTCTTCTCTCTTCTCCCTTCTTCTTCTTCTTTCTTCCTCTTCTTCTCCTTCTTCTCCCTCTTCTTCTTCTTCTCCTTCTGGTTTGTTATCTCTTGTTATGATTCCTGACTCTATAGAGCTTATTAAACTCTTATGTCTTGGAAGATATCTCATAATTATAAATGTTTATTCTTGACTTTTTCTTATTTTGTTCATAATATTGTCACGGTGCGATTGCATTGACAGCCCACCAACGTATTTATCGTATTAGAATAATGTTATCACACGGGTGTGCTTAACTCACTTTTTCGTGTTTCGGAGGACACGCTAAGCCGTCGGTCCCGGGCTGCCTAAAAAACAGTCGTTAAGTCACGTCAGAGACCCTGAACTGATCAGGAGTGACCTGAAAACTCTGACATCAGACCTGAGCCAGCCAGGTTACACGGAATTATTATTATTATTATTAGTGACCATTAAAAATTTTGTAGTAATTAAAAATGTCCACCACAATATATATAATTAATTTTCTATTTTTATGTTCCAGGTATGACCAATTTGTACGATTATAACCACCCGTGATTTTTACCACAATGGATTCAGTCTGTATGATATTTGTTATCATAATAGTGATATCATTAATCACTCTACAAATTGGTGAGTCCACTGATTTTTAACTTGAAAAAATATTTATAATATCATTAATTATATCAAATTTTAGTACGTTTGTAGTTTCATAGTGCATAGATAATTGAAAATATTCCTCTATTATTCATAACATTGTTATTATTGAAGTAATGGTTCACGGTAATAAAGAAGGATATTCAAATAATCTTGAATCTTAAATGAATCGAATATTTTGTTTTGAAAATGTTCTACTGAATAAAAAGATTTGTGCCTGGTTGTTCCTACGTCTATTAGATTTAACCGGGCGATAAATCGGGGACGCAACATAATGGGATCGACGACAAACTGAACTAACTTGAAATGAAGAATTGAGACAAAATAGTGTTGGAAAGCCTTGAATTGCATTGATTTCATTTGCTACAACTACATTACTCATCATTATTATTAGATGTTATTACAAAATTATATTCTGTAGACAAAATTTATGAATTGCACTCCGAGTTTTCATCAATGAGGCAGAAGGTATCTCAATTTTTCAATTCAATTCAATTTATTCATTTAATCACATATAAACAATTTACAATATAGCAGTGATACAATATTTATTGAATATACTCCCTGCATGGATGATTTGTCCGTGTGCAGGGAGGAGTCATCATTAAACAAGCAGAGAAAAAACACAAGTAGAATAAATAAAATGATACAATAGTTCAGATAATAGTAATAACATAAAGAAAATTAAAAAATGAAAGAGTATTATTAAAACAGTTTTTAACATAGTACCATTGATGATGGTACCATTGATGATCTGGTAGTGAAAAATACTAATGGCATAATTTTTCCAAATATCAGCTGGTTGTGCACACATTTCGAATCGTTGAAACATTTCTACTCCGTTAAATTAACCGGTGCTGATTGAGGGATTAAATTTTTCCAGCGGTCAAATTTTTTAACATAGACATCAGATAAATATTTTAACATGTGGTTAAAATTTTATCAGATGGGAAAATACAAGTTTCAGTTTTACCAATCAAAAGTCTGTAATATTAAGGCTTAATGCAATTTTCGGAGCTAGTTTGTTTCGAATGAACATGTAATTAATTAGAGAATGTTAATGCAGTTGATTTTACTAGTTATTTAGCTATAATATAATTATTGTTCTGGTAACACTATTCGACTTGAATTTTTAATTTCAAATTAGTTCAGTTTGTCGCCGATCCCACTATAGACGTACGAACAACCAGGCATATGTCTTAAAGCTTAAGTCATAAGACATAGCGTGTAAGCTCTGATTTGATAACGTTGGTTGGTTCAAGTGCGACATGATGACTCAAGACACGATGTCTGAAGCACCAATGTGTAAGGCTAGGCGTACACCGGTTAGTCAAGACAAGACAAGACGAGATTAGTCACGTTTAGTCACAGTACTTCACATAGTTGCTTATGAAGCAACACACACCGATCAGTCATTGCATCGGTGTGTGCTGCTTTATAAGCAGCTATGTGAAGTACTGTGACTGAACGTGACTAATCTCGTCTTGTCTTGTCTTGACTAACCGGTGTACGCCTAGCCTAAGGTATCGCTTGAGCTAAGGCTCTGTAACTATGTGATAGATATACCCTTCGACCATGTATAGACACGGTCTTTCCTATCTTCACACCAGAAGTCTCTGAAGCTAACATCGTAGTCAGCTTAGGCTAGGCGTACACCGGTTAGTCAAGACAAGACAAGACGAGATTAGTCACGTTTAGTCACAGTAATTCACATAGTTGCTCATGAAGCAACTATGTGAATTACTGTGACTAAACGTGACTAATCTCGTCTTGTCTTGTCTTGACTAACCGGTGTACGCCTAGCCTTATGTGAAGATAGGGAAGACCGTGTCTATTCTATACATGGTCTAAGGCTAGGCGTACACCGGTTAGTCAAGACAAGACAATACGCCTAGCCTAAGCTGACTACGATGTTAGCTTCAGAGACTTCTGGTATGAAGATATGAAAGACCGTGTCTATTCTATACATGGTCGAAGGGTATATCTACCACATATTTAGAGAGCCTTAGCTCAAGCGATACCTTAGGCTACGCGTACACCGGTTAGTCAAGACAAGACAAGACGAGATTAGTCACGTTCAGTCACAGTACTTCACATGGTTGCTTATGAAGCAACACACACTGATTAGTCATTGCATCGGTGTGTACTGCTTCATAAGCAACTATGTGAATTAGAGCAAAGACTAGATTAGTCACGTTTAATCATAATACTCACATAGTTGCTTATGAAGCAACACACACCGATTAGTCATTGCATCGGTGTGTGCTGCTTCATAAGCAACTATGTGAATTACTGTGACAAAACGTGACTAATCTTGTCTTGTCTTGTCTTGACTAACCGGTGTACGCCTAGCCTTAGCTCGAGCGATACCTTATAGACCATAAACCATCACATTTTTTATCATGTCACATCACTTATGAATCCTAGGATTACTACTCGTGACGTCATAATACATCCGCATCATAGGACAACTCCTGGAGACGTCATCTTGTATGATCCCTACTCGACATTAGCTTTAGAATTCCTACGCTTTACCTTTCTCGTACTGGCAAAGCGTTTGACTTCTGAAACTAAAGTCGAGTTCTTACTTCGAGACTATCGACTGCGGCGGGTATCGACTTTGGCAGATATCGACATCGGCAGCTATCGACTTTGGCAGATATCGACTTTGGCAGATATTTATTTATTTATTTATTTATTTATTTATTTATTTACAAGAGTTACAGAACAGAGTCGAGACTCCAATTGCACTGTAACTGAACAAAGTAATACAATGTTACAGCAGTAGTTGAGAAACGAAACATAAAATACACACAACTTTGAGATCATCAAAATTACAATAGTTTAGATTTAGTATTTAAATTTAGAAACAAGTGAGGTATCTACTAAAAAGTAATTTGAAGACTTAACAAATTTGTAAAACAATAAAGGAGAAATAGTCACTATGTCAATATTACAGTGGCAATACTATTAGCTAACTTAACAAACTGATCTATAGGTGAATATCACACTAAATTAGTACGCCACGAATTATACTGCAATCAATCCATGGATCTTGTACGTCTGTCGCTCACATTGATATTTATACTTGATAGAGTCGACATGTCATCATAAATAGAACGAATAACTTTGAAAAAGTATACAATACAATTGATCTTTCTCCTTCTTTCCAAACTCTCCAAATTAAATAGACCAAGTAAGTCAATGTAGGAAATTGTAAAAGAGTAGAGACCAGTAAGTTTATAATACAGATAGCGCAGAAATCTTTTTTGCACACTCTCAAGCATATCAATATATGTTTTTTGATGAGGAGACCAAACAATCATTCCATATTCTAAGCGAGACCTAATAAATGAATTATATAATAATACCAGTGTATGAACATTCCTAAATAAGGTATCGACATCGGAAGCTATCGACTTTGGCAGCTATCGAGTTCCGGAAGTATCGACTTTGGGAAGTATCGACTTTGACAGATATCGACTTTGGAGAGTATTCAATTTCGCAGATATCGACTTTGGAGAGTATTCAATTTCACAGATATCGACTTTGATGAGTATTGAGTTTGACAGATATCGAATTATTAGATTTATTGAGAATATCTCTGATTTAACATGTCTACGGCAATGGGTGATAAATGTTCTGCTGATTTTTTTCACATCAATACTGTATTTTAACACTTATATACAAATGCAGGGTGTTTCAGGAGAAATCTGCCAAACTTCTCATACAGATTCCTGACACCAAAATAATGAAATACTTCCATTTAACATGGGTCCTAAAAGGCTTCGTTTCATATCACCTCTAGACGCCATTTTATTTTTTTTACTAATTTTTTTTTCTCTAAATAATGGTTAAACATATGACATTAAAACTTTGCACCAACTTTTATGACAACTGGACAAAGCTACAAAACAATTATGACAATTTTTCAAATTCATAAAGCAAAATCGCAGCCATTTGAAATTTTGTTTCTTAAATAACTCGAAAACCGTTGATATTACAGAAATTACAAATGACTGCCGTTTTGTTTTATGAATCTGAAAGATTTTCATAATTCTTTTCAACTTTGTCTAGTTGTCATAAAAGTTGGTGCGAAGTTTCAATGCCATAATATATGTTCATTCATTATTAAGAGAAAAAATAATAAGTGAAAAAAACAAAATGGCGTCTAGAGGGGAAAGGAAGAATTTTAGGACCCATGTTTACTGGAACTTTTCCATTATTTTGGTGTCAGAAATCATTATGAGGAGTTTGGCAGATTCCTCCTGGAACACCCTGTATATAGGCTATGTATTAAAAAAAGAACAACAGAACATCATCAAATGCACTCATCCATAATTCATTGCTATTATTGGATTGACTCAACTTCTGCCAATGTATAATGGATTGACATCAATTTCTATAATTATGAGCTTCTCCTGGATACACTTTTATAGGGAGAAAAACTTGTAATTAAATCCACAAAAATAGGATTTGACTTCGAATCAGTGGCTTTGATAGAAATAATGCCCATGAAGTAATACAAATAACCAACTATTGCAGCTACAGAATCTGAAGAAATAGATTCTAAATTTCATATGATACTGATAATGGCGAAGCGTGGTATACCTATAGGAAATATACCCGGCGATGACCAAATAAGTATACCACGCTTCGCCACGGGATACTGATATTATTTACAACAGTAATTAGCCAGTGATAGGAGGGTTTCTGAAGTCAGGTAGAAGACTCAAAAATCGGACGAAACGCTACTCGTTGGTAATACGCACAGAAGCGTTAAAACCAGTCGGACGAAACACTAATATTTTCCAAAAATGTATGTGTCGGACGAAACGCTACTCGGACGAAACGCTACGTATTCACTAACTGTAGGTTCATTTATAAGAATTATTTGAATGATTTATAAGACTGAATACCGTGACATTGTCACTTTTATAATATTCTTTTTATAGAAAAATAAAGGTTTCCTCTCCTGTTCATAAATACGGACCATGATGTTCTATCAAGTTCGTTAATGCAACAGGATATTCTGTCTCTTTCATGGTAGTGTCCCAGCCCCTCCCCCTCTCTCTCACACATACATACACCCTCTCTCTCACTTACTTCCTCTCTCTTTTTCTCTCCCTGACTTTCTCTCACCCCCTCTTTCTTTTACGCCTCTCCTAGGCAGAAAACTCACAACCCCCGAAAATTAATTAATCCATTCGGCAATAATAATTAATAGTAACGGTTATTGTTGTGCGGTGAAATAACAGATAAATTAACTGCTATTCAGCCGTAACCGCGATTTTGAAAGCAATTAAATGTTATATTGGATTTGTGTAGGGGGGTTTAGGGGTCGACCACAAAATCTGTTACTGTTATTGAGTGCCTCAGGTTCTGAATTGATTATTCAAGTGGTCCCGTAAACGTTCTGCACAGATGGTCACCCATCCGTGTACATTCTGAGACTACGTGACTGAACCTTGTATTTACAGTTCAACTATGAATATAAGTAGGGTTTTGTCACAGTTTAACTATAAATAAAACAAGGGTTTTCTCTCAGTGATTACCTGATGATATAGGAATGATTATAGCTGGATTAATTTAACTTGTCAGAAAACAGCTGTTTCGGCAATGAGTAAACAGTGATTTTGACACAATAATCCATAGGCTTAAAAGTTTAAAAGGCCTTTGAAGTCTTTAAGAGACCTTTTTAAAGAAGACCTTTCAAAGAATACCTTTTTAAAAGACCTTTTCAATAATAATCTGCGAGATTCAGCATTTGTAGGTTAAGTATTGTGATGCTGTTCGTCAAAACAGCTGTTTTCTGACTCGTTAAATTAATGCTGCTATACTGGAAATAATCGTAATGTTGAATCTTGTCAATGCTTTGCACAGATGGTCACCAATCCGTGTACATTCCAAAACTACGTGACTGAACCTTGTACTCACAGTTCAACTATAAATAGAACAAGGCTTTGTCGTCACAATGTATAGCAGGATCATTTTAACTTGTTAGAAAACATATGTTTCGGCCACCAGTATCACAATACTTAACCTACAAATGCTGAATCTCGCAGATTATTGAAAAGGTCTTTTAAAAAGTTATTCTTTGAAAGGTCTTCTTCAAAAAGGTCTTTTAAAGACTTTAAAGGTCTTTAAGACTTTTAAGCCTTTTGATTATTGTATCAAAAACACTGTTTACTTATTACCGAAACAGCTCGTTTCTGACAGGTTGAAATGATACTGCAATACTCAGAGGTTTTGATGACATAGGGATGATTATTGTACTCACAGATTTAGTCAATAATCTACTGGTAGTTATCTTTTTCGTGTGTTAATTACACATGCAAATAAAGAGTAAATGTTTGACATTACCTAACTTACCTCCTTCCCGCCATTACCCACACACGCAAGCATACAGCTTATGTGGGCATCATATCCCTAGCAACTTTGGATTTTGAGTGTATATGATAGCAAATTATTATTTCTGTTCAACAAGATTCTAAACCTTATTGAAAGGAAGAAGAAGAAGAAGAAGAAGAAGAAGAAGAAGAAGAAGAAGAAGAAGAAGAAGAAGAAGAAGAAGAAGAAGAAGAAGAAGAAGAAGAAGAAGAAGAAGAAGAAGAAGAAGAAGAAGAAGAAGAAGAAGAAGAAGAAGAAGAAGAAGAAGAAGAAGAAGAAGAAGAAGAAGAAGAAGAAGAAGAAGAAGAAAGAAGAAGAAGAAGAAGAAGAAGAAGAAGAAGAAGAAGAAGAAGAAGAAGAAGAAGAAGAAGAAGAAGAAGAAGAAGAAGAAGAAGAAGAAGAAGAAGAAGAAGAAGAAGAAGAACAAGAAGAAGAAGAAGAAGAAGGAAGAAGAAGAAGAAGAAGAAGAAGAAGAAGAAGAAGAAGAAGAAGAAGAAGAAGAAGAAGAAGAAGAAGAAGAAGAAGAAGAAGAAGAAGAAGAAGAAGAAGAAGAAGAAGAAGGCATCTACAGTCCGCCAAATTAAATAGAAAAATAGAAAATACTAGTATACAACAGTATTGAACACTTTAACAGAACATATTACAGAACTCTACGGAAAAATAAAAAACAATAAGGCACAATACAATAATTGAGTAGAACACCAATACTGCCCGGTTCATTCCTCATACTCCGATAACAATTGGAAAAACAAATGAAAAACCATTTCCCAACACCGCTTTTCATGAAAAACTACCTGTCCGTTTTCCCCCGGAAAATCCACAGGCGAAAAATATTTTTGTCATCCTTTTTTGCTCCCCTTCTTTATCCCTTTTGTTTTCTCTCTCTCCTTCATCCTGTTATTCTTTTCTCTGTGTCATTCTCATATGAGAAAAAAACTCGAAAAATGTTCTGGTGTCACACCTATATAGACAGCGTGAATGGGAGCTGTGTTAAATTGATATCGATATAGGCAGCATGTAATGGAGGGAACTGGATTAACAGGAGCTATTGTGAGGGATGATGATTTATTTCAAAGGACGTTTCTCGCTCAATGAAGGTTTTTTGACAAAAAATGGTGTTTCAGTGATAGGTTTTTGAGGATTTTTTCCTGTGAAGGACATCAACTATCATGTGTTCTAAGCTACTCTGGTTTTAATAAATATCTTTTTCGACTTGGTTAATTATTATCTATATTATAAAAAGGCGAACATGTTTTTTGTGACCTCAACTCCTCCGTTGTTTCACAACCGATTTTGTTCGTTCACGTCTCATTTGAAAGATCTCATTGAGTAGATGTTTGATAAGGTCTTACATTTTGAAAAAAAGTTATCATGGAGATGAGAAATGAGCGATCAAAGTTTCAATTTTTGCCATTGCTCAATTTGCCATTCACCATAAGGATAGGTGAGCCAAAAAATTTCACATTTCAACTTATGATAATTATGATGATAAGCTGTTTTGAAACAAAAATTTTATTTTTCATTGTTCATTACACCGGTATAAGGGGATTTGTGCAGAGAGAAAAGGAAGAAGAATAAGAAGAAGAAGAAGAAGTAGAAGAAGAAGGAGAAAAAGGAGGAGAAGAGGAAGAAGATCAAGAAGAAGAAGACGAAGAAGAAGAAGAAGGAGGAGGAGGAGAACAAAAGAAGAAGAAGAAGGAGAAGAAGATGATCATGATGAAAATGAGAGAAAGAAGAGGAGGTAGAAGGAGAAAAATAAGAAAAAGAAGATAATGATGATGATGATGATGATGATGATGATGATGAAGAATGAGAGATAGAAGAGGAGGAAGAAGAAGGAGAAGAAGAAGAAAAAGAAGAAGGAGAAGATGAAGGAGGAGGAGGAGAAGATGAAGAAGAAGAAGAAGATAGAGGAGGCAGAGAAGAAGAAGAGGAGGAACGAAAAAAACGAGAATAAGAAGGAGAAGAAAAAGAAGAGGAAGAAGGGGAAGATAAAAGAAGAGCTTGAACAAGATGAAGAAGAAGAACAACAACAAGAAAAAGAAAAAGAGGAGAAGAGAGCGAAACTAAATCTTGTGTTTCAAGAAGTGCAAGGCTGAAGTGAAGTGTTTCTTTTCCAAGATAAATGATCTCACGCTGATATTTTTGCACGTTCTTATTTCCCGCCTTTTTCCGCCGACGCTTTTCCGGGCAACAACTTTTCCGGCAGTCACTTTCATCTGGTTCGAAACACGTCCGCGCCGGAAAAATGCCCCGCAGGCTTTCCTCGGGAAACAGAGAGCTGGGCTTTTCCATCTCCAGATGTAACAGATAGTACCTATTATTTTGCCGGGAAATCTTGGTTAGATATCTCAGATATAGAGGGAAAATCAGAGTATCTTGCTTGAAAATGAACTCGAAATATTACGTTTCCTATGTAATAGACGTTTATGCAACGATTGTGTTATGAGAGCCTTCAAAGTACAAGACTTGTACTTGATAAATTTGCTGAAGTTGAATAAATTGTCAGATTCATTCAATTTGGCGGATGGCGAACAGATAGATAGATAGGTTAGAACACGTGTAGCGGTTTGATCAAATCGTTGTTTTAGTTTGAAAAAAATCATTTTTACTATACAAATGTTTAAAATTCAATTATTATTGGTGTAGAACCCGTGATTTAATGTCATTTTTAAAACGCCAAAATCAGAATTCAGAATATTGCAAAAGATGGCAATGGCAATGAATGTTATAGAAGTAAATGTTCCAAAACACTATCCATCTACACCAACCATCCACCACCAACCACCTAACCCATCCAACCACCTATCCATCTACTATTTAACCATCTACACCAATGGCTATTATACAGTCGCTGTATACTGAATACTACGTGATAAATACCCTCTATTCTTATTACTTTGAGCAAAGATAATAATTCTTATTAGCTATGACATTCAGTTTTGTGAATTTTCGGCTCACAATATTATGAAATAAATTCCAGTATTATCGAAATCAGCGAGCTATTTAGTGCTTTTACGCGGCTTGCAAAGCAAATTTACAAAGTAATTCAAAATTGTTGACCTTGGATAATTCTCAAAATTTTACGGTGGAGGAGGAGGAGAAGAAGAAGGAGAGAAAGAAGAAAGAGGAGGAGAAGAAGAAGGAGAAGTAGAAAAAGGAGAAGATGAAGTAGAAGGAGGAGAGGGAGAAGGAGGAGAAGAAGTGGTAGAAGTAGAAGAAGAAGAAGAAGAAGAAGATAAAGGAGAGGAAGGAAGAGAATGAGAACAAGGAGAATCAACAGATGATGGAGAAGAAAAAGAAGAAAATTGGAGAAGGAGGAGAAAAGAAGAAGAAATAGGGGAAGAGGGAGGGGAAGTGGGATGAAAAGGAGAGGGAGACGAAAAAGCAGAATAGAGAGAAGATTAGGATTAAGGAGGAAAAGAAGGAGGGGATGAGAAGAATGAGTAGAAGAAGAAGAAGGTGAAAAGTAGAAGATGAAGAAGGATGAGAAGAAGGAGAAGAAGGAGAAGAAGGATGAAGAAGGAAATGAATGAGAAGAAGGAGAAGAAGGACAAGAATGAGAAGAATGAGAAGAAGGAGAAGAACGAAGAAGGTGAAGGAGGAGAAGAAGGAGAAGGAGAAGAAGGACAAGGAGAGGAGAAGGAAAAGTGAAAAGAAGAAGAAGAAGAACAAGTTGAAGAAGAAGAAGAAGATAAAGGAAAGGTTGAGAAGGGAAAGAAGAAGGGGGAGAAGAAGGAAAAGAAGGAGAGAAGAAGAATAATAAGGAAAAGGAAAAAAACGAAGAGGAGGAGAAGAATAAGAACAAAAAGACGATGAATAAGAAGTAGTATTGGAAAATATTTCACGTAGTTCAATAGTTGCAGTTTTATGCGACCTGGGATGTCCTACTTAGATCAGAACGGACAAACGGTAGTAGAATGAGAGGGGAGGACGGGGATTCGATCCTGGTTCGTTAACATACTTGATGATTCAGTTCAAGAGAGCTCTCCGCTAAGTGAAGGGGTCCAGTTCCGTCCTCGGCACATATAAATATTCTAATTCTGATCAGACTCTGTGATTGGACCGCTTTGATTCGCCAATCAGAATAGAGTAATTGCAGGCCTGCCAACCCTGAATAGCGATCGTCAGGTGTACCAACTGTGAATTTTGATGGCTTGGAGTACCAAATGTGAATTGTTTTGTGAGGTGTACCAACTGTTGATCACTAGTTTTGTGGGAAGGTTTCTGGGTTTCACAAATTCGAGAAGTGAATGTAGTGCTAACAAAACCACGAATATTGTGATTTCTTGTCAGGTATACCAACCGCTAAATAAATTGTGATTGTTCTTCTTCTCCTTTTCCTCCTCCTTTTCCTTTCTCTTCTCCTACTTTTTCCACCTCGTCCTATTTATTCCTCCTCCTCTCCTACAGTTTCTTCCGAAACCTATTCAAGGGAAGCGGTTGTCCAAAGTGGTAGTTGGCGGTTATAATCGGTGAGATTAAATAAGAGACGATTAGATTAGAAACATCTACTGTTCTTCCTCACTCTTTTACACTCTCATTTACTTTTTCTCTTCCTCTCAACAACCTTTTTATCTACTTTCATTTTAATTTATGATTTCCCACGTTATTTTCCATCTTGTACGTTATTCTTGCCACGATCTTTACCAAACCCTTCACCTAAAACTCTACTTATATTCATCTGTTTTCTTATTGCTGCGGATGATGCCCATATAAAGGAGTTACTTGTGCGTGGATGATGAGGTGAAGGATGATTAAGTAAGAAAGTGCCAGTCGGAACGGGAATCGAACCCGAGACCGGTAAAGCGACAGCAGACTGAGGTTGTGAAGCTCACTCATCTTCTACTTGTTATTCTCCTTCACCAGCTCCCCTACTCACTCCTCCCATACCCCCTCTCTACCCAACTACTCCTGATACTCCTCCTCCTCTTCCTCATTCTCTTCGAATTTCGAACCGCCCACCAAAATACCTCTCAATTCACCAGAACAGAACTTCCAACATTGAATTATCGTATGTCTGTGGCACACTCACACACACACTGCTTCTTCAAGTTCTCAACTGCTTCCCATCTACTCCTTCATCTTCTTCTTCCTCTTGTTCTTGTTCACCTCCTTCTACTGTACTTCTCCTTCTTCTCCATCTTCTTCTCCATCTTCTTCTTCTTCTTCCTCTTCCTCTTCTTCTTTTATTGTTCTCATCCCTCTCCTCCTCATTCCTATCCTTCTTCTTCTTTCTCTTCTTCTTCTTATTCTTCTCCGTCATCTCCTCATTCTTCTTCTTCTTTTTCCTCCTCCTCCTCCTCCCTCATTCCTATCCTTCTTCTTCTTCCTCTTCTTCTTCTCTTCCTTTTTCTTCTTCTTCGTCTTCTTCTCTATGCTCCTTCTGCTTCTTTTTCTCCTCTTTCATTATCTCATTTTTCATCTCCTACATCTTCTCCTCTTCCTCTCTCTTCTTCTCCTTCTTCTTCTCTCGCTCCTTTTCTCATCCTCCTACATTCTTCTTCTTATTCTTCTTTTTATTGTTTTCTTCTTCTGCTCCTCGTTCTCCTCCTCCTCCTTCTTCTTCTTCTTCTTCCTCCCTCCTTTTCCTCCTCCTTCCTCCCCTCATTTTTCACCTACTCCATCTCCTCCTCTCCTCCCCTCTTCTTCTCCTTCCGCTCCTCCTTCTCCTCCTTCTACATTTTCCTCCTTATTCTTCTTCTTCTCCTCCTTCTCTTCTTCTCCTCCTTCACCTTCTTCTTCTTCTTCTTCTTCTTCTTCCTTCTTCTTCTTCTTCTTCTTCTTCTTCTTCTCCTTCTTCTTCTTCTTCTTCTTCTTCTTCTTCTTCTTCTTCTTCTTCTTCTTCCTCCTCTTCTTCTTCTTCTTCTTCTTCTTCTTCTTCTTCTTCTTCTTCTTCTTCTTCTTCTCCTTCTTCTTCTTCTTCTTCTTCTTCTTCTTCCTTCTTCTTCTTCTTCTTCTTCTTCTTCTTCTTCTTCTTCCTTCTTCTTCTTCTTCTTCTTCTTCTTCTTCTTCTTCTTCTTCTTCTTCTTCTTCTTCTTCTTCTTCTTCTTCTTCTTCTTCTTCTTCTTCTTCTTCTTCTTCTTCTTCTTCTTCTTCTTCTTCTTCTTCTTCTTCTTCTTCTCCTCTTCCTCTTCCCTCTTCCTCTTTTCAATGCTGAATGCTAATGACTTGGTGTGCGTATACGGTGAATCGAATTACATCGGATGCCTTGTATGCGGTTGAGCAAAGACGATTTCTACTCCATCTCCTCATCCTCCTCCTACTCCTCCAACCCCTCCTCCTCCTCCTCCACCTGCTCTTGCTCCTCCTACTCCTCCTCCTCCTACTCCTCCTCACCACTTCCTACCTCAGCTCTTGCTAGATCCTTGTCTTTTTCAGGTCATTCTTGTCTAAGACGGAATGCATTATTCTTCAATCACACCTTAATTCTTCCACTCCTCCTCTTCCTTCTTTTCCTCCTCTTCTTCTTCACCATCCTCGTTCCCTCCTTTCATATCTCTATCACTTGTAATCCCAGGATAAATTATGATCAATCCCGCCACCTGTAAAAGCTCATATTACAATTTTTTCTCAGAAATTCCTACATAATAAAATATACAAAGTCATTTTAACATTATCATTTTACTATTACCATGTTAGGAAGAGGATTAGATTTAGATTTATTACTTTATTCATGTAGATGAAAAATATGACGGCTCAAATTGTAGATTATAAAAACAAATACACAATTGATTATTCGTCAAATTTACATTAGCTTATAAATTATGCAATGAGTAGATTTGAAGCGAAAATATACTGATGATTCAATAATATTGTGAGTTATATCTAGATGAAAAAGCGAAGTTTGGACATATGAATGTCCATTCTTGGAAAAGGAGATACAGAGAAATCCTTTTCATCAACACTTGACCTTGGATGATTAAAATAAAAAATTAACATATTTGGACTGTAATTATTTACATATTTAGACTGAAATAAAAAAAATTGAGCATTAGAACTATACAAGTACACTTGAAGAAGAAGAAGAAGAAGAAGACGAAGAAGAAGAAGAAGACGAAGAAGAAGAAGAAGAAGGAGAAGAAGAAGAAGAAGAAGAAGAAGAAGAAGAAGAAGAACAAATAGAAGAATAATGATAATAATAAGTGGAAAAAGCACAATACAGAAGAGCTACTAAACACTTATAACAAGACTATGCTGAAACGAGGCGATAATTATTGTATTTGTGTAAAAGTGTACTGCCGGAATCGGAATGAGGAGAAGAAAACGATGAAGAAGAAGAAGATGGAGGAGGAGAAGAAAAGAAGAAGAAGAAGAAGAAGAAGAAGAAGAAGAAGAAGAAGAAGAAGAAGAAAGAAGAAGAAGAAGAAGAAGAAGAAGAAGAAGAAGAAGAAGAATGTATAAATAATTATATAATTTCATAATGATAATTTTATGACGGAGAAGATGTTGATGTTGATGACAAGGAAGGCATTATGATAATAATGGAGAAGCAGAAGAAGAACAAGGAAAAACAAGAAGAAGAAGGAGATGAAGACAAAGCAGGAGAAGAAAAAAAAAGGAGAAGGAGTTGAAGAAGAAAAAGAAGATGAAGAAGAAGAAGAAGAAGAAGAAGAAGAAGAAGAAGAAGAAGAAGAACAAGAACAAGAACAAGAAGAAGACCCCCAACCAATTACCTTATCCAAAACAAACCAGACAATCATGTCTAGTCTAGTCAGTGAGTTACATGTAACCAAGAAAGGTACAGCACTCCCTCAACATGTAAATGAGGACTCAAGGTATCACTCTTGTAAGTCGACTCTTACTCGAGTGTACCTCGACTTGATTTGTACCTTAAGTTGTCACTGGATCTGTTACTTGGATGAGGGGTACTTCGGGGTTGGGGGTTGAATTTGCCTGTTAACTTGATTTACCAGTGTATCGTACCTGGGAATGGGGTATTGTCTGTAGGGTTGGGAATCTGAAGGTTTATCGTGATTCAAATGTGTAGCTTGTTCACTTTCGGTTGCTCAGTTACTACTTAGACTAGGCGTACACCGGTTAGTCAAGACAAGACAAGATCCCAGTCACTCATTTGTCAAACTTATTCCAAGAGAAACAACATCAAAACAAATTTTCTAACATAAAAAAATAATAGTCGCTCTACTCTTGGTATTGTTTTAAAAGCTTCAAATGATGAAGACTTTGGCTAGGCGTACAACGGTTAGTCAAGACAAGACAAGACAAGATTAGTCACGTTTAGTCACAATAATTCTCATAGTTGCTTATAAAGCAACACACACCGAATAGTCATTGCATTGGTGTGTGCTGCTTCATATATAAGTATGTGAATTACTGTGATTAAATGTGACTTATGTCATCTTGTCTTGTCTTGACTAACCGGTATACGCCTAGCCTAAATCTGTGAATGTAACCAATGTACAATGTGAACAATTATGTGAATAAGGCTTTTGTTAATTGACTTTGTGTCTTTGAGCTCTTGTATGTAAATGAATGAATAAAATGGAATGAATAATGATTGTAATCATAATGAAATGTTAGCAAACTGAATTTTATTCATCAAAATATCATTTACAATAGAGTGGAAACATCTATTTGCTACTTAAAGTAGTAAATAGATGTTCATCATCTATTTTTTTTTTCAATTCAATTCAAAAATTAATTTATTTCAATTCTTCACAAACATATTATAATCACTCAAATTCATCACCAACAAATAATCACTCAATACAATAATTGAAACAAATTATTAAGACCCGCATGGGCATGAAAGCCTGTGCGCGGGAATGAGTATAGCAAACGGTAAATATGTGAATAACAACAATGATACTTGAAATAAGGAATAAGTTCTCTAAAACAATACAATAAGATTATATTATTACCGAGAAAATAAATACTTTTCATTCTCATCATTCTCGAACAACTATAGATTAAATTTGTAACATGAAATACAACTTGTACAAATAAATAATATTGTTATTTGAATCATTACAAAATACATATAACTTAGAATAAATAATGTGATGTAATCAAACAATATTCATCAATATTAATATCGTACAAGAGCGGGTGTAATTATTACTAGTTACTTGTCTTTTGATGATGTCATTTGGATAATAATTACAATTTAAAGTTAAAGTTTATAACATAAAATACAACTAAAAATAAATATTATGCTAAAAATGAAAAACACAGATTTTGTCAATTCTACTCTTTATACTCTCTACTCTAAAGAGTAGAATTGACAAAATCTGTGTTTTTAATTTTTAATTACTATGGAACGTTTCTACAATCTCAATAGTTAATGTTTAGAATTTTTAAATTTTATGCATTAATCATTTCGAAATACATATAGTCTCAAATGAATGTAATGTAATCATAATATATTCTTGTATTATCAATTATTGATAATGAGATCATACAAGAATATGAATTAGAATAATTAATATAAAGGATTAAGAATTAGGATCAATCATAATATATTATTCTTATATCATAAATTATTAGTAAAAAGTTCATACAAGAACGAATAAAACGACTCATAGTTGTATCAGTTGAAAATGCCATTTTGTGGGAGGAGCCTGTTCTAGCCAATGACAAGATTGTAATGGCAATTCCCCCTTCCAAAGTACACTCCTGATCTTAATGCCCATTGCTTGGACCAGTCCGCTGATTAAACTATAAAAATAGAATGAAGATTATTTTATAAATATTTAGAATGAAATTTGATTTGTCTATACTAATAGAAGCTATTTATTCAAATAAATAGAGACTATTTCAATATAGATTATTTATTCAACTGAATAGAGAATGTCTTTAAAAAAAGTTTTGAATTAATTGATGCAAAGTTTAGCAGAATACTCAGCGGTATTCAGAGTATATGGCGATCTTACTCTTATATTTTCCAAAAATATGTTGTACTGTATCTTGTTCTCCTATTTATTTCAATGAAATAGATTGTGCTCATATTTCATAACTTGTTATAGATGATATGATGATAGGCCTAATGAATAAATTTGATGTATAGATTAGAAGATAAATAGAAAATGCCTTTATTCAATATTAACAAAAATAATAGAACTACAATCATGTTGAAGGATAAACAAATAAAGATATGAAAACGAAATAAAATGATTGGCAGGACTATCATGAATGATTTTATTAATTGAATAATCATCAATAATTGATGAAATTATTCTCGTAAAGATATGAAAACGAAATAAAATGATTGACAGGACTTTCATGAATGATTTTATTAATGTTTTATTATTATTAATAATCTATGAAATTATTCTCGTGTAATATGTTTTGTTTAGTCATATTCTATCAACACATGTAATGTATAGTATTATGTCATTATTATAATAATTATATTATTATGTCGTATATTAGTAGTAAATTGAAATGAGCATATTATTATTTTTTATTATTGTAATGATTCTGGGAGTCATATAATATATATTCATATTCGTACTCATAATATAGTCATGTTTCATGCCCACGCAATTCTTATAAGAGTCATTGTTGTTGAATCCAATGAATGCTATTGTATTTTTGTATTTAGTATTTAGTATTTTGTATTAGCATTATTTATCATTATTGTATTTAGTGTCATAACAATTTGTCGACGTTAAGAATAATGACACTATTAAGTTTGAATCAAAATTGATTTAATATGAGATTCAATAAGATGAAAGTAATCAGAAATAATAGAGTTAATAAGATAATCTTGATGAAAAGAAAAACTCTTATATATTAGATCATTAGACCAATTTGTTTAAGTTAAGAATAATGACACTATTATGTTTGAGTGAAATTTATTCAATATGAGATTCAATTAAATAAATGTAATCAGAAATAATCAAGGTAATAAAATAATCTTGTGATAAGAAAACCTCTTATATACAGAGTGTCCCAAAAATAGTGATGCCAGTACTACACGGTCATTGTCAAAACAATATCAAACGTCGTTGGTCAAATGCTGATTTCTCCAGTTTACCTGTAATCCGCCTTTTGTGTTTGTTTTTCATCATCTCGGTGAAAAAGCAAGATTTTCCCTCATGAAATTCCTGATAGAGTATAATTAAAGTGCGTAGTTCACAAACTGGCCAGATCATCAATTTCAATATCTTTTTTCCAAATGGCGACGGACTAAATTTTCAATTGATTTTACTGAGAACGATAGCTTTTTCGATCGAACGTACAATTACAAAATGTAGAGAACCTTATTCCAACAAATGGTATATAATATTAAAGAATCGGATAATAAATAACCGAGATATGGCTGATTACCACTTCTGTGTTTCTTCATTTTCTTCAGCAGTGAGACATGAGAATAAATCCATGAATGCAAAACATATGTTTGCCCATCTCCTCAACGTTCTCAAATTTACTACTGTATCATATTTTCTCATTCATGAAATCCATCAATTGGCTTTTTCATCCAATAATAAATTGAGAACGTTTGAGTGACAGAGATGAGCAAACATGTTTTGCATTCATAAATATTCTCATGTCTCACTGCTGAAGAAATGAAGAAACACAGAAGTTCTTCAAACAGCCATATCTCGGTTATTTATTATCCGACTCTTTAACATTATATACCATCTTATTCAGAATAAAATTACATTTTTGTAATTCTACGTTTAATCGAAAAGCTATATTTCCAGTAAAATCGAATTGAAAAGTTTAGTCCGTCGCCATTTTGAAAACAGATATTGAAATTTATTGATATATGCATTTTGTAAACTACACCTTCAATTACACCCCTACCAAATTTCATGAGAAAAATCTTGTTTTTCAACGAGATATGATGAAAAATATTAAAACACAAAATGGCGGATTACAGGTAAATTTAAGGAGAAATCAGCATTTTGCCAACGACATTTTCTGTTTGTTTTGACTTGTAGAATACCGTGTTAGTACTGGCATCACTATTTTTTGGGACACCCTGTATTAGATCATAAGCCCTCTATTCACATGACACTGTTTGAAGACCTCTTATAACACTGTATTATATTGTGATTAGTCAAATTAATGTAGAATAACTAGTTACTATTGTGGTATATGATTCAATAGATCCTTGACTCATCTTCTAAAAGAAAACTAATTTTGTGATAAGAAAAACTCTTATATATAAGGCCTTGGTCGTATGACATAACTACTTTAGTCCAAAACTGCAGTTTTGAGAAAATGGAACCTAAAGTTCTCTAGTATGTTCACACATAATTTTCAAGAATATATTTGATCCTATTATAATGAAACTCACCAAATAGGTTTAAAATACACTGATTTACAATTCTATATCTAAAGAATTGGGAAAAAAAATCAAGAACTACAATTTTTATCATGACTTAGGTTGTTTGATCCATGACAAAGTAAGACATATAGCAGGATCCATTTAACTTGTCAGAGAACAGCTGATTTAACGTTAGTAAACGAGCGTACATCAATCAGCTGTTTCTGACAATTTAATAGAATCCTTCTATGAGTAGACTTAAGTCATTTCACCCAATGAACCGAAGAACTTAAGTGATTTTACACAATTCTAAATTCAATATAAAATGAATTAACATTGATATTGAAGCATTTTGAGGAAATAAATTTATTTATATACTGCGACATTGTGACTGTGACATTTGTCAACGACAGTCCTTTGATCTTACCGACTCTCGATGGGAAACTTGTAACATTGTCACAAACACAGATTTTCTGTCGTTGACAATTGTCATTGACACGATGTCGCAAGAAATTTTAGCGTTTTTTAAAACTGATCAACGACATAAAATGTGTCAACGACATCTGGTGTAAACCCAGCTTTAAGATGTTCTAATCCCTTTTAAAATCAATGTAGGACTAAAGTTGTTTTACCAAAGTGTAGATCTCCAAATTCTACATCCGGATGTGTAATTATCTCATTTCTTCAAGAAGTGGACTTAAGTGCTTCTGTCAAATGACAAAGGAAATTATTAGACCTCTATTCACATGACACTCTTATAACCTTTGACCTCTTATATATAACCTCTTATAACACTGTATCATATTATGATTAGTCAAATTAATGTAGAATAATAAGTTACTATTGTTGTGTATGATTCAATAGATCATTGACTGATCTTCTAAAAGGAAACAAATTGATGTAGACTTTATTGATATTGTTTTATTGTGATCTATACGATTGAATAACATAATCTAAGAGTGCACAATGTTAGTCAAGACAAGACAGTCACGTCTTGTCACAGTACTTCTCACAGTTGCTCATGAAGGAACACACACCGATTAGTCATTGCATCAGTGCGTGCTGCTTCATAAACAACTATGTGAATTATTGTGACTAAACGTGACTAGTCTCGTCTCTTCTTGACTTGACTAACCGGTGTACGCCTAGCCTAATATAAGTTACTATTTTGATATATAATTCAATAGATCCTTGACTCATCCTCTAGAAAAAACATATTAATGTAGAATTAATTGTTTTATTGTGATACGATTGAATAACATAATCTTATAGAAGAAGATAATACATAATCTCAGTTATTTACCAGCTTCTCTAATCATTTCTTTGTTTTTATTCGCATTTCAGAGGCAGACTATACCCTGGATGACTCCTTTTGGAATGAGGAAAACCCTGTTGGTGAGTTGATTGATCAAATAGAATTATTAGTTGTAGCCCAAATGCAAAAACAGTGAAATCCATTCGGAAAGTTTTGTGGGAATTGAAAACAAAAACTGTTCAATCCTCTCTTAACATTTACAATATCGGGGGACCGAGCTCTGCTCGAGAGTATAAAGTACAGCCATCAGTCTTATGCACTGAATAATCATTACACTATAAAAAAATTAATCTCAGCTTTCAAAATTTGAATAATCCAGTTTGAATGCATATTATTTTAAAAATCGCACTTGTGGTAAACTTCAGACGACTACTGACTACAAAAAATCTTTATTTCATGAGCTCAAGAATATGTGTAGCCAAGAGCGTAGCTAGGATTTTATTTTGGGGGGTGCTGAAATAGGCAGGAAGGTTATAAAGATGTAATAGTTTCATGGATAAAAAGCGAACAAGAGACAAGTTTACAACAAATGTCAATTTCTAGTAGCTGGAGCCCTCCAGCACGCCCCTGTGTATAGCCTACATTAGGAATTCGCAATTTAATATTATCCTCACTAGAGGTCGTACTCAGTCATCTGATACTTTTTAATGAGTCAAATTAAACACAAACACAAATTAAAAATAGGTAATAATATATATGCAAAATATATAAAATTTCAATTCAATTCAATTTCAATTTATTTATTGATTTCATCTTTTTACAATCAGACAGAAATTAAATTTTATACATTATAATTATATGAAATCATACTCACAAGACCTGAGTCCGTTCGTGAGTATAAGTTACTATAAGTTAATTACAGTATAACAATATCACATGAAAATTAGATAATGAGAGATTATACTAAAGAGAAAAATTGCAAAAGAGATTTGAGAATAGATATAAACAGAATAAAAGAGATAAAATAGGATGAAATATGCTATTGATTTTGAAAAAGGCGCTAACACCAAAAAAAGGCAGAATAGGCAAATTTAATGCATTTCGCCATCATCCGGGCTCTAGTCATAAAACACACGCCTTTCTAAAAACATCAACCACATTCCATCCCGATTCAAAAAACATTCATTTGCCACATGTTTTCCTAAAAACATCAACTGCGTTCCATCCCAATATCTATCCAACTTCTTCCTCCCCAACTTCTTATTCTTTTTGTTCTTCTTCTTCTTCTTCTTCTTCTTCTTCTTCTTCTTCTTCTCCTTTTTCTGCTTCTTGATCATCATTTTCCATCTCGTTCTTCACTTCTTCTCCACCATTTTATTCTTCTTTCTTCATTCTCATTCTTTTTCTCTTCCTTCTTCTTTTTGGTCTTGTTCTCCTTCCTCTTCTTGCTTTTCTATTCTTTTCCTTCTCCTTCTTCTTCTTCTCCTTTTCTCTCCTCCTCATCTTCATATTTCACCTTATTCTTCCACTTCTTCTCCCCTTCTCCTCCTGCTTCTCCTCCTCCTTCTTCTTCTCCTTTCCATTTTTTCTCCTTTTCCTTGTTCTTTCTTCTTCTCCTTCTCCCATACTTCTTCATTCTCTTCTTCGTCGTCGTCGTCGTCGTCTTCTTCTTCTTCTTCTTCTTCTTCTTCTTCTTCTTCTTCTTCTTCTTCCTCTCCAACTTCTTATTCTTCTTTCTTCTTCTTCTTCTTCTTCTTCTTCTTCTTCTTCTTCTTCTCCTTCTTCTTCTTCTTCTTCTTTTTCTTCTTCTTCTTCTTCTTCTTCTTCTTCTTCTTCTTCTTCTCCAACTTCTTATTCTTTTTCTTCTTCTTCTTCTTCTTCTTCTTCTTCTTCTTCTTCTTCTCCTTCTCCTTCTTCTTCTTCTTCTTCTTCTTCTTCTTCTTCTTCTTCTTCTTCTTCCTTCTTCTTCTTCTTCTTCTTCTTCTTCTTCTTCTTCTTCTTCTTCTTCTTCTTCTTCTTCTTCTCCTTCCTCTTCTCTTCTTCTTCTTCTTCTCTTCTTCTTCTTTTCTCTTCTTCAATAACATTCATTAGCCTCTACTTTCCTAAAAACATCGACCACATTCCATCCCGATATCTATCCAATCCATCAAATTACCCCCGAAATCCCGTATCATAGCTCGGGTCAATTGTAAACATCTCGTTCATCAGAGATAACACGCAAGGCCTTTGTTTCAAGGTCCAGGGGACCGAACGGGTCTGATAGGCCATGGTTCAGTGGAGGTCCGCTAGGGAAATAGAGGCCTCTGCTGTGACTCCTATCGATGACGTCACAATGGCATTGTATGCTGTAATAACATATGGTTGTTGGTCCTAGGAGGCCTGGAGCAACACAATTTGGCGATCTTCATTCTCTACCTATAGCAGGATTATTTTAACTTGTCAGAAAACAGCTGATCTAACGTCAGTAAACGAGCGTTAAAAGTCAGAAAAATTAAAAGGAAAAGATGAAGAAGATGATCGGTGGAACCGATATCATTGGAACGAAGAGTATAGCAGGATTATTTTGAATTGTCAGAAAACAGCTGATTGATATACGCTCGTTTACTGACGTTAAATCAGCTGTTTTCTGACAAGATAAAATAATCCTGCTATACTCTTCGTTCTAATATCAATCACCGATCATCTTCGTCATCTTCTCCTTCTAACTTTACTTCGTTTTTGTTGTTGTTGTCTTCTTCTCATCTTCTTCCTCATCCTGTTCTCCTTATTCTTTTAATTCCTCCTCCTCTTCCCCTCCTCCTTCTTCTTTCTATTCTCATCCTTCTTCTCCTTCTCCTCCTTCTTGTTTTCTTTCTTTTTCTTCCCCTTCTTCCTCTTCTTCTACTAATTCTTCTTCACCATTCACCTTTACTTTGTTGTTGTTGTATTGTCATCGTCTTCTTTTTCTATTGATTCTCTTTTTTCTTATTTATATTATTTCTTCTTTACTCTTCTCCTTTCCCTTCTTCTTTGTATCTCATACATTATTCTCCTTTACTTCTTTCCTCTTCCTCCCTCCTACCTCCCTCTTCTCCTGTCTTCTGTTCTTTCTATTCTTGTCCTTCTTCTTTTAATTTTTTCTCTTTTCTTCCTCTCAAACTTCTTCTTCTTCTTCTTTTTCTACTTCTTCTTACCCTTTTTTCTCCTTTTTGATCATCATTTTCCATCTTGTTCTTTCACTTCTTCCTTCCTCCTTCCCCTCCACCATTTTATCTCTTCCTTCTTCCCATTCCTCATCCTCTTCCTCCTCCTTCTTCCTTTTGTCCTTGAGTCCTCCCTCCTTTCATCTCTTTCTCTGGGTCCTCTGTCTCTTCCTCTCCTCTCGTCTTCGTCTCTCTGTCTTCCTTCCTTCTTCTTCCTTCTTCTTCCTCGTCTCTTCCTCTCCTTCTTCTTCTTCTTCTTCTTCTCTTCTTCTTCTTCTTTCTCTCTTCTTCTTCTTCTTCTTCCTTCCTTCTCTCAGTCTCTGCTCCTTTTCTTCTTCTCCTTCTTCTTCTTCTTCTCTTCCTCCTCCGTCTCTCCTCCTCCTTCCTTCTTCTTGAGTGGGTAGTCCGGCCAGGGAAATAGATATCTCTGTTGCGGACTCCTCATCCGTGACGTCACCACAATGGCATTGTATGCTGTAATAACATATGGTTGTTGGGTCCCAGGAGGCCTGAGTTAAACACACCCATTGAAGGATCTTCATCTCTTCACCCACACCTACTCTCTCTGTTCTAATGTCAATCACCAATAATATTCGTTATCTTTCCCTTTGTTTTTCTCCTCCACTTTGTTTTTGTTGTTGTTGTCGTCGTCTTTTTCTTCTACTTTTATTCTCTTCGGATCAATCACCGATCATCATCGTCTTCTTTTCCTTTTCACTTTACTACCTTTTGTTGTTATTGTCATCGGCTTCTTCTTCTTCTACTCATTCTCCTCCTTATTCTTTATCTTCTTCCTTCAATTCCACCCATTCCTCACCCCTCCTACTCTTCTTCTTCTTCTTCTTCTTCTTCTTCTTCTTCTTCTTCTTCTTCTTCTTCTTCTTCTTTCTTCTTTCTTTTTCCCTCACTCCTACTTCTTCTACAACTCTTCTTCTTCCTCCTCCCCTTTCTCTCTTCTTCTTCTTTCTCTTCTTCTCTCTTATTCTTCTTCTTCTCTCTTTATTTTCTTCTTCTTCATCTTCCATCTCATTTTTCACATCTCTCAACTCTTAACTTCTCCTATTTCCTTTCTCTCCATTCAATATTCCTTTTCTTTCTTCTTCATCAATATTCTTTCTTATTCTTCTTCTTTTTCTTTTCTATTCCTTTGATTCTTCCTCTTCTTCTTTCTTCCTTATTTCTTATTATTTTTCTTCATTATCTTCATATTTCACCTCTATTTTCTACTTCTTCTCCTCCTTCTTCCTCCTTTCTTTCTTTTTTCTTTTCTTGTTTTTTCTTCCTTCTTCTTCTTTCTTCTTCTTCTTCTCTTTCTTCTTCTTCTCCTCCTCCTTCTACTTCTTTCTCCTCCTTTCTCCCTCTTCTTATTCTTATTTCTTCCATTCTTCTTTTTCTCTTCATCATCATATTTCACCTTATTCTACTTTTTCTTCTCCGTCCACTTCTCATTCTTCTACTCCTTCTTCATCTTCTTCCTTCTTCTCCTCTTTCCCCTTCTTCTTGAGTGGTGTGTCTAATTCTCATTCAATAAGATAATTTCCATTCAATAAGATACTAACCTTTTTTTTTATGTTTGACTTCTCTTGTATTTTCATTGGAATAAAAACAATTCGATTTTGAACTCAAAAGTCGTTTAATCATCTACAAGGTGATTTAAAAATAATTATAAAAAATATTTTTTTAATATGATTCTGGACTGAAACTGAAAAATCGAAAGAAATTTGATGGAATTTGAAGATACTAAACGCTTTTGTATAAGTGTTCAACCGTTGCACTGAATCCTCCTTTCTCCACTGCCTCCATCACCTTCTCCTCCCTCCTCCTCCTCCTCCTCCCTCCTCCTCCTCCTCCTCCTCCTCCCACTCCTCCTTCTCCATCTCCCTCTTCCTCCATCTCCTCCTTCTCCTCCTCCTCCTCCTCCCTCCCCTCCTCCTTCCCCTAGAAACAACATCATCAGAAAGTAGCGTCCCCTTCTTCAATAACAGTTCAAAGTTCAAACTTGTTATGCTAAGAGGAGTTCCATTCCTCTATTTCTCTCTCAATCATTCTCTCTTTTCTTCTCTCACTATTTATATCTCTCTTTCCCTGTCTCTTATAACTTTGTGTACTTTCAACTTTGAAGTAAAAGCATTTTAGCAGCCAGAGAATCACGATAAGACTTCTGAAGATAATCACCTCCCTCCATTCTCCTCTCCTATTCATTTACTTCTTTCTTCTTTCACTTCTTCTTCATCTTCTTCTTTTAATTCTTTCTTCTTCTTCTTCTTCTTCTTCTTCTTCTTCTTTCTTCTTCTTCTTCTTCTTCTTCTCCTTCTTCCTTTTCATCTGTTCTACCTCAAAACTAACTCCTTCTTATTCTGATCTCTTTGTTATTGCCATCATCTAATCATTCATCAAAATCTGATTTGTAGATTTTTACCATTCTTCATTTCCTCCTTTTCTTCTCTCATCTTTTCTCCACCTTGATCTCTACTTTCTATTCTCTCTACTTCCCCCTCCAATTTCATTTCTCTTCTTTCTTCTCACTATTCCCTTCTCTCTTCTTCTTCATCAAATTTTAGATTTTGTTAAAAAATTTTCGTCTATTTCGCTATCCACACCTCTTCATTCGAACCTATAGCTTTTTCTCTCACTTCAATCTTCTTCTCTTTTCTACAATTCCATTTCAGCTCTTCTTCCACTAAGTGGATAATAATAAGTCTTATTGTTATACTTATTTTTCTTCGTCTTCTTGGTAGATCATCTAGTTTATCAACTTTTCAACTACATCTTGTTTTCTTCATTGTTTTCTTGTTTCCTTTCTCCACTACCTCGTTCTTCTCCTTCATCTTCGCTATCATCCCATCACCCTTCCATCTTCTTCTATCTTCTATTTCGATCTTTTTCTTCTTCTTCTTTCTTCTTCTTCTTCTTCTCCTCCTCCTCCTCCTCCTCCCTCCTCCTCTTCCTCCTCCTCCTCCTCCTCCTCCTCCCTACTTCTCCCTCCTCCTCCTCCTCCTCCTCCTCCTCCTCCTCCTCTTCCTCCTCCTTCTCCTCCTCCTCCTCCACCACTTCTTCTCCTCCTCTTCCTCCTCCTCCTCCTATACTCCTCCTCCTCCTTCTCCTCCTCCTCCTCCTCCTCCTCCCTCCTCCTCCTCCCTCCTCCTCGTTCTTCTTGTTCTTCTCCATCCTCCTCTCCTTCTTCTTCTTCTCTTCTTCTCCATCTTCTTCTTCTTCTTTTTCTTCTTCTTCTTCTTCTTCCTTCTCTTCCATCTTCTCAATCTTCTTCTTCTCCTTCTTCTTCTTTCCTTCTCCTTCTTCTTTCCCTCTTCCCTCTTCTTCTCCTCCTTCTTCTTCCTCTTCTTTTTCTTCACCATCTCCTTCTTCCTCTCCCTCTCCTTCTGCTTCTTCCACTCCAACTCCTTCTTCTTCTTCTTCTTCTTTTCTTCTTCTTCTTCTCCATTCTTCTTATTCTTCTTCTTCTTCTTCTTCTCCTCCTCCTCCTCCTCCCTCCTCCTCCTCCTCCTTTCTCCTCCCTGCTTCTTCTCCTCCTCCTCTTCTCCTCCTCCTCCTCCTCCACCTCCTCCTCGTCTCTTCTTTTGTTCTTCTCCATCTCCTCTTCTTCTTCTTCTCCATCTTCTTCTTCTTCTTCTTCTTCTTCTTCTTCTTCCATCTTCTCAATCTTCTTCTTCTCCTTCTTCTTCTTCTTTCCTTCTCCTTCTTCTCTTTCCTCTTCCTCTTCTTCTCCTCCCTTCTTCTTCCTCTTTTCTTCACCATCTCCTTCTTCTCTCCCTCTCCTTCTGCTTCTTCCACTCCAACTCCTTCTTCTTCTTCTTCTTCTTCTTCTTCTTCTTCTTTCTTCTTCTTCTTCTTCTTCTCCTCCTCCCTCCTCCTCCTCCTCTTCCTCCTCCTCATCCTTCTCCTACTACTTCTCCTCCTCCTCCTCCTTTCCTCCTCCTCCTCCTCCTCCTCCACCTCCTCCTCCTCCTCCTCTTCTTCTTGTTCTTCTCCATCTCCTTCTTCTTCTTCTTCTCCATCTTCTTCTTCTTCTTTTTCTTCTTCTTCTTCTTCTTCTTCTTCTCCTTCTCCCTCTTCTTCCTCCTTCTTCTTCTTCTTCTTCTCCTTCTTCTTCTTCTTCTTCTTCTTCTTCTTCTTCTTCTTCTTTCTTCTTCTTCTTCTTTTCTTCTTCTTCTTCTTCTTCTCCATCTTCTCTGTTTCTTGTGAGATGATCCGCTTGATAAGCAGCATTCATCAAAGTTTCAGCTCACCTTCAAGTCTTCAACTTATTGAACTCTGAACAAAGTTCAGTGGCTGGCTCACGGACTGATGGTTCTTCTTCATCCCTTTTCCTTCTTCTTCTTCTTTCTTCTTCTTTCCTTCTTCTTCTTCTTCCTTCTTCTTCTCCCTTCTCCTTCTGTTCCTTCTTCTCTTTAAAAATTCACCATTTGATTTTCCCTTTCAAAAGTTATTCTTGTAAAATTTTCGTAATACAGTATCAACGGTTTCCGTGTTATACAAGAAACAATTTCCAATGGCCGCCATTTTGGTTTATGGATTTGAAAAATTGTAATAATTTTTTTGTAGCTTTGTCTAGTTGTCATAAATGTTGGTACAAAGTTTTAATTCCATATGTTCCACCATTATTGAGATAAAAAATAATAAGTGGAAAAAACAAAATGACAGCTGTGTGAGTAACTTAAGGACTTCTGAACAATTTAAATATGATATTTAGATATGGTTTTCACCCAGGAACAATGCCCTAGAGTATTGGTAGAGAGTTCTGAAACACCCTGTATATCAACAATCTTTCCTAATTGAATCATTACCTCTGATTGATTTACCTCTGATCTCCATGTATAGTAATATTCATTTAATTTGGCGGATGGCGAATAACTTTCAATTAACATTTGTATGGTAACTTGTGATGTTGTTGTAAACGTGTGTATTAGTGTAAATTTTATCATAATGTGTAATTCTAATGTTGAGTACTCGGTGAACCGCACAGGTTTTTTAAACCCATGTGACACCAAATTTATTGTATTATAATTTTTTGTACTGTGTTATTTATTCAGTTTTTTGATTTCTGTTCAGTATTTTTTTTAAATATGTTTTCAACATGCTATAGACAGTATTTGTATGGAAAAATTCAACAGAACAGTGACATCGAATCACCTCTTCACAGCGATGATGTGAAAATGAATCACAGCGATGAATCATAGAAAATGATTCACCATTTCAATGCAGTGCTGTTTCATTAGACTGCTTATCTATCTATTTCATTACTTATCTATCAGATAAAACAATTCTACCAGAAAAAGCAGGATCATGAGGAAGCTGTGAAGGACAGGAGGAGGAGGAGGAGGAGGAGGAGGAGGAGGAGGAGGAGGAGGAGGAGGAGGAGGAGGAGGAGAAGAAGAAGAAGAAGAAAGAAGAAGAAGAAGAAGAAGAAGAAGAAGAAGAAGAAGAAGAAGAAGAAGAAAAGAAAGAAGAAGAAAGAAGAAGAAGAAGAAGAAGAAGAAGAAGAAGAAGAAGAAGAAGAAGGAGAAGGAAGAAGAAGGAAGAAGAAGAAGAAGAGAAGAAAGAGGAGGAAGAAAGAAGAAGAAGAAGAACAGAAGAAAAGAAGAAGAAGAAGAAGAAGAAGAAGAAAGAAGAAAAGAAGAAGAAGAAGAAGAAGAAGGAAGAAGAAGAGAAGGAAGAAGAAAGAAAGAAGAAGAAGAAGAAAGAAGGAAGAAGAAGAAGAAGAAGAAGAAGAAGAAGAAAGAAGAAAAAGAGAAAGAAAAGAAGAAGAAGAAGGAAGAAATTAACAACAAGTCATTTTTGAAAATTGCTCGAAGTAGGCTTTGAACAGTTTGAAGTTTTAGTATGACATGAGTGCATGTGACATAATAAGTCATCCATCTTTGTTGAGAAGTATGTCAGGGGGCTGACATATGTCGGGTAAGGGGGAGGGGAGACTGACATATTGTTCATAGGTCCCGGATATTACGTCTAATAGATATAAGAAGTTAGGAAAGATGGCGAAAAGTTTTAGTAGACTGTTTTGAAATCTTTTGATAGTGATATGACAATCACTTCTCTACCTATCATTTCTTTCCGTTATTATACTCTGTTCATTCTATTTCTTCTAATCTCCCATCTATCTATCTACAGGGTGTCCCAAAAAATAGTGACGCCAGTACTACCACGGTATTCTACAAGTCAAAACAAATAGAAAATGTCGTCTGCAAAATGCTGATTTCTCCTTATTTTACCTGTAATCCGCCATTTTGTGTTTTTTAAATTTTTCATCATATATCGTTGAAAAAACGAGATTTTCTCATGAAATTTGGTAGGGGTATAGTTAAAGGTGTGGTTTACAAAATACATATATCAATAAATTCCAATATCTGTTTTTTCCAAAATGGCGACCGACTAAACTTTTCAATTTGATTTTACTGGAGAAATATTGCTTTTTACGATAAAACGTTAAATACAGAAATGTAGAGAATTGTATTTTGAATAAAATGGCATATAATTTTAAAGAATCGGATAATAAATAACCAAGATATGACTATTTGAAGATTACCACTTCTGTATTTCTTCATTTCTTCAGCAGTGAGACATGAGAACAAATTTATGAATGCAAAACATGTTTGCCTATCTTGTACGTTCTCAAATTTACTACTGTGAATCATATTTTCACATTCATGAAATTTATCAATTGCTTGTTCCATCCAATAATAAATTGAGAACGTTCGAGTGACAAAGATAGGCAAACATATGTTTGAATACCGTGGTAGTACTGGCGTCACTATTTTTTGGGACTCCCTGTATACCTCTAAAGACTAACATTTTTTTGTGTCCTCAACTCCACCGTTGTTTCTGAACCGATATTGTTCGTTCACGTCTCATTTGAAAGATCTCATTGAGTAGATGTTTGATAAGGTCTTACATTTTGAAAAAGTTATCGTGAAGATGAGAAATGAGCGATCAATGTTTCAATTTTTGCCATTGCTTTAACATAGGGATAGGAGAGCCGAGAAGAAGAAGGAGAAGGAGTGGAAGAAGCAGAAGGAGAGGGAGAGGAAATAGCAGAAGAAGTTGAGAAAGAGGGAGTTGAAGAAGAAGAAGTTGAGAAAGAGGGAGTTGAAGAAGAAGAAGAAGAAGAAGAAGAAGAAGAAGAAGAAGAAGAAGAAGAAGAAGGAGAAGAAGAAGAAGAAGAAGAAGAAGAAGAAGAAGAAGAAGAAGAAGAAGAAGAAAGAAGAAGAAGGAGAAGGAGAAGGAAAGAAGAAGAAGAAAGAGAAGAAGAAGTGGAGAAGAAGAAGAAGGAGAAGGAGATGAAGAAGAAGGAGAAAGAGAAGAAGGAGAAGGAGAAGAAGAGGAAGAAGAAAAATAGGTCTAACATTTTGAAAAAAGTTATCGTGGAGATGAGAAATGAGCGATCAAAGTTTCTATTTTTTCCATTGCTCTAACATAGGGATAGGTGGGCCGAGAATTTTCACATTTGATTCCAACTTATGATTTGATGATCAGCGGTTTTGAAACAAAAATTTATTCTCCATTGTTCATTTCAACGGTGAGGGCATTCGTGTAGAGAGAAAAAGAGAAAGATAGCGAGTAGGTGAAGTAGCGAGAAGAGAAGGTGAAGAATGAGGAAAATGAGTGGTAGAAAAGGGAGGAGAGGAAGAAGGAGGAGAAGAAGGGAAAGGAGGAGTAGAACAAAGAGCAGAAGAAAAAAAATGAGAAGAAGAGGAAGGAAGAGAAAAAGGAAAAGAAGAAGGAGGAGAACAAGAGAAAGGAGAAGAAGAAGATGGAGGATGAGGAAAAATAGAAAAAAGAGAAGAAGAAAATGAGAAGAAGAAAGAGGAGAAGGAGAAGGAATAGGAGAAGAGAACGAGAAGAAGAAAAAGGTGAAGCAGAAGAAGAAAAAGGAGAGGGAAAAAAGAAGAATAAGGATAAGAAAAATGAGAAGGAGAAGAAGAAAAAGGAAAAAGGAAGAAGAAGGAAGCAGAAGAAGAAGAAGAAGAAGAGGAAGAAGAAGAGAAAGAAGGAGAAGAAGAAAAGGAAGAAAAGGAGGAGGCGAAAGAAGAAGAAGAAGAGAGAAGAAGGAGGAGAAGGAGAAAAAGGAGGAGGTGCAGAAGAAGCAGAAGAAGAAGAAGGAGAAGGAGGAGGATGATTGGAAACTAATTCAAGTATTTCAATAGTCGACCTGGCAGTTTTATGCGACCTGGGAAGTACTAGTACTCTGTTCATTCAATTTCTTCTAATCTCCCATTTCTTTTCTCTTCCCTCCCACCCACTATTTCTCCTTACTTTATTTTTCACCTCTTCTCTTTCAACCACTTCTCTCTACTCTCTCTTCCCCAGTCTTATAATTTCCTCGCGTCTCTTGGTTTTTCCTGCTCTTTATAGTCTCTTACTTTTAAATGCATCTTCTGCTTTCTGCCTTATTTGTCCTTTCTTCAAATTTACTGTATGATTCCTTTTTAGTTGAATGTTCTACTTGGTCATGTCTTTCTCTCATTCATCGCATTTTTCTTCTCCTTCTTCTCCTCCTTTTTCCACTTCTCCTCCTTTTCCTCCTCCTCCGTCTTCTCAAGGAAAAGGGAGAGAAGGTGGAGGTTGAGTAGGAGGAGAAAGCTGAGAAGAAGGAGGAGAAGGAGGAGAAGGAGGAGAAGGATAGAAGGAGGAGAAGGAGGAGAAGGAGGAGGGAGGAGGAAGGAGTGAGAAGGAGTGAGCGGAAGAGAAGAGGTGAGGAGGAGCAGAGAGGTGAAAAGAAGTTCAGTAACCGAGCTCAGGCTGAATTATGAATAATTTCTAATGACAGGAGTGGAATTTGTGATGGGAAGGTTGGGTAGAATTAGAGAGGAGGAGGAGGAGGAGGATTTTGGGAGGATGTGGAGAAAGAGAAAAATGAGGAGGAGGAGGAGTGAAGGAGGGAGGATGAGGAGGAGGAGGATGTTTGGTGGAATTTTGATGACCAATCGATCACAGAGCGACCTGTGACTGAATTTGGTCCGAGCCCCCACGTTCTAGTGCCAATATTTCACTTTTTGATGGATGGATCTGTCCTGCTCGGATGACAGGAGGGGAACGGGGAGGAAGAGGAGGAGGAGAAGGAGGAGGAGGAGAGATGAAGAAGGTTAGGAGCATCCCATGGTTTAAAACAAATCTACTAAAAGGTTGGTTCGTTGGTGGACTATCTACACAGGCGTACCGGTTAGTCAAAACAGTACAAGACGAGTTCAGACACGTTTATGCCTCCACAGTTGCTTATGAAGCAGCACACACCGACGCAATGACTAATCAGTGTGCTGCTCATGTGAAGTACTGTGACTGAACATAACTAATCTAGTCTTGTCTTGTCTTAACTAACCAGTGTACGCCCAGCCTTACTGTGTAATCTATAAAGTCAGTAATCACAGTAAAAAAAAAGAAAAGTAATTATATACAATAAAATCCAAAAGCAATTTTTACAAGTACGAGCCATGATACTAAAAAATAGGCCACGCCCCAAAGCAACTGCTTTCAGGAACAGCCAGTAGAAGCAGTAGAAACAGTTTCTTGTCTCTGGCCACGCCTACTTCGAGTGTTTTCGACATTCAACAGGTGGAAGATGATTATGAGGAATCTCCTACTCTATTGGTTAACACATAGGCCACGCCTCTTAAGCAATTCATTCAAAAGCAACAGCTTGCAGAAGCAGTTGGGTGAAATAGCTCTTGTCTTCCCGGCCACACCCCTTCTGGAATTTGGACATCTCAACAGGTGGAAGATTTGAGGAATCTCCTACCCATTTGCTGACCACACAGGCCACGCCCCTCAAAATGCACCTTCATTCAGGAAGCAAATTAGCTTGTGAAGCTGAAATAGATTCGCAAAAATAGAGGAGAAAAAGAAGAGGGATGATGAGCAAAGAGTGGTGAGAGAAGAAGTTCTGTAACTGAGTTTAGGTAAATGAATTATCTCCTCATGATAGAGATATGTGTAATTTTGATTTTGGAGAGGCTGGGTAAAGAATTAGGAGGGTAAGTAGGAGTGAGAGAGTTGAGTGTGGGAGGAGGAGGAGGCAGATTTGTGGGAGGATGTGTATAAAGCGGAAAGAGAAAAGATGATGAGGGAGGAGGAGAGGAGAAGGAGGAGGTGAAGTTGTTTGGTGGAATGTTCTGGGATAGGATCCGAATTTATCAAAGAGTGACCTGTGATTGAATTTGGTCTGAGTCTCACGTTCAAGTGCCAATATTCCACATTTTGTTGGATGAAGCTGTCCAGAACAGATGACAGGAGGGGAATGTGATGGTGGAGGAGAAGGAGGAGTCGGTGGAGTAGGAGAAGGTGGAAGAGGAGATCAAGAAGAAGGTATAAAAAGGAGAAAGGAGATTGACAGAGATGGTGAGAGTTGAACGAGGAGGTGGTGGAGGAGTAGTAGAGGAGGAAGCACAGAGAGAGCAGGTGGTAGGAAGAGGATGTAGAGGAAGAAAAGGTATGTAGAAGGTAGCAGAAGGAGGATAGAGGATTGGGATTTGGGGATAGTGAGTGGCCCAGGTAAATATACATTGCAGCATAGTGTATTAAGGCTGAGCATCAGCTTAAAACTAAAAACTTTATATATATATTTTGAAGTTTCATGATTTGGACTACTATATCGTTTAAGCTAATGTTCAAATGGAATGACTTTTTAGAGGAAAATCCTTTTGTTCATTGGGTTCCACGGCCTTTGAGATTATGGGCGTTTAAAGTAGAAATTGGGTGAAATTAACCCTGGAAATATTTCGTAAAAAACCACAATTACACGTTTAAAATTTCATAATTGTATTTTAAAAGGAAGAAAGAAGTTAAAGGGAGAAGAAGGAGAAGAAGAAGAAGAAGAGAGAAAAAGAAGACGGAGAAGATGAAAAAAGAAGATGAAGATGAGAACCGAGTGGCAGAAGCAGAAGAAGAATGAGAAGAAGAAGAAGATGAAGTAGCCAAGAAGGAAATGAAGCAGAAGAACAAGAACTGAAGAATATGAATGAAGGAAATAAACAACTGTCGAAGAAGACGGTGTGTAGAAGAAGAGTGACAGAAGAAGAAGCTAGTTTGGGGAAGAAGAAGTTAAAGTTAGCAAAGAAGAAGAAGAAGAAGGGAGAAGAAGGAGAAGAAGTAAAGAAGAAGGTTGGAAGAAGAACAAATGAAGAAGAAGTTAAAGAAGAAAGAAGTTAGCTAAACGGACAGTTAAAGAAGGAGGAAGAAGAAGAAGAAGAGTGGAAAGAATGAACGGTAACGAGGTAGAAGTAGTGTGAACAATGGAAAGAAGAAATAAAGATGCAAAGATGAAAGAATGTTGTGTTAAAGTTAGGTAGTTAAAGAAGTTGAAGAAGAAGGAAGAAGAAGGAAGTTAAAGAAAAGGAACACCAGCTAGAAGATAGTTTGCCAAAGAAGAAGCGATAGATAGTTATAAAGAAGTTGTTATATGATGAAGTAAAGAAGAAGTTGTGTTGAAGAAGACGACTGATGGACAATGGGCAAAAGCAGGAGGTGACCAAATGAAAGCCCAGAACTGAACACCTGAATCCAACGCTGAGTGGGTACCGGGTGGGCATTGAAACTCTTGCCTCAGCCAACTTTTGGCTCTAGTTTCTTCCAAGAAATGATCCTATGGCTATGATCGTGACCAAGTTTAATTGCATGAATTTAGTGAGAAAGATGGAAAAGGAGGATGAAGAAGAAAGAGGAAGGATGTGACCCAGATGAGGGAGGAGTATGGAAGAAGGAGAGTAGTTGTGAGGAGGAGTGAGTATGCGGAATTCCAAGATTTCTTCTCCAATTAAACTTTCCAGACCCTTATCTTTCTAATATATTTCTCTCTCGGACTGTCCGCAAATTTTGTCTTCACTTGTATTTCTTATCATCTGTTCTACTTCAATCTTCATCATCATCTTCTTCTTTCTTCATCTTCTTCTTCTTCTCCTTCTTCCTCCTTCTTCTTCTTCTTCTTCTTCTCCTTCTTCTCTTCTCTTTCTTCTTCCTTCTTCTTCTTCTTCTTCTTCCTTCTTTCCTTCTTCTTTCTCTTGATCTTCTTCTTCTGTCGTCCTCATCTATAGCCTTTTTAAGACTCATGCAGTATAGGCACTACCCACATCTGGAAACTCACACCTCCGCGACTCTTGTTGTCAGTTGCCGATCGACTACTATTACATTATTCTCGAAACGTAAATATTTTGAGGTTTGTATAACTTATCTTCGATGTTTTATGAGTTGAAGTAACCAAAAACCGATGAAATACAACTTTATTGAGCGAAATAATTCTACTTGTACAATTGTTTCTTTGCAAAATATCACCTAACCTATCTATCCTATCTGTACGAAAAATTGTAGACATAACATTGATTGGCAATCATGCAAACCGATCATTCGGCGAGTTTCCGATTCTGGAATCGCTTATAATCTGAGCGTCATACTCTTTAAAAAGGTCCACAATAGAATTATTAATTTAAAACCTACAAGTAACGTTACATTTTGGAGAATCCGTGTATTAATGAAAGAGAGTTGGTGTCTGTACACTCGCTTATAACTCGAGAACGGCTGAACCGATTCAGATGATTTTGGATTAGTTTGAATTGTTACAGCACTGGTTATCATAATATGTATTAAGATATAAGAAAATCCCTCTATAATTGATAAATATTTAGTAAATTAATGACCTAACCTATCAAACATGACATCCAGATCCAGATCCAGTCCAAACAATAATGCTCCTAGGAAATCGATGTGTAGTTGAACAAGCTGAAATATAGGTCTTTGAATAGATGAGCTAATTGGACTGGTGGATAGAGAGCTTGCATATCACGCAAAGGTTCGCCAGTTCGAATCTGAGACGGGTGAAATGTTTTTGACAACTTCCAGCATGATAAAATATAGATTATTATCCACTCGCTTTAAAAATTAGTATTTTGCAGATTTCTTTTAATTTACATCAAGAAAGCGAGTGGATGTAGATATTTTTACTTCGTGAATTTTTTCGTTGAGAGATGATATGGAGAGGGGGACATTTGTGAATGACATGAAAACGGCATTTGGGGATGACATGTATGCAACATTTGTGGGGTAACATGAAGGCTAATCAGTGAAGAGGGGATGACATCCCAGGAAAGGAGGTTGACATGAAGGAATTTATGGAAAGTGACACCTGAGGGTGAATAGAGGAAGGCATTTGGGGATGACATTTTTATGTATGGAGGGACATTCCAGAAGAGGGACATAGTCTGGAAAATTGACAGCTAAATGATGGATGGATCGAGAATATAATTTGATATTTTTATCTCAAAAATAATTTATTTTGAACCCAACTGCTGAATTGGTTACATTTCAAGGAACAGTCAACTTTCTTATTATACTACTAGAACTTTCTACAACTTCATGTATGATTTCATGAACATTTGAATATCGAATTCTTCTTATTTCTACCAGTTTTATTGAATAATTTTGTTTCTCTTGATTACAGGAGAGGTCGAAAGGCTCCTGAGGGAATTTCGTCAGAACCAGGAGTTGGTGCGAAATATAGGCGCCCACTATTACCAGATCATCTACCCCGTTCAGCTGAGGCATCATGAGAAGATGGGCATCTCTACAAGGGAAGTCGGACAACCCAAGGTAATCAACTGTTATCATTTCATCATGACACAATTTTTCTTCCTTCTCCTCCTTCTCTTCCTTCTCGTCCTTCCTGTCCTTCTCCTCCTCCTCTCCTCCTCCTCCTCCTACTCCTCCTTCTCCTCCTACTCCTTTCCTTAACCTCTCCCTTCTACTCCTCCTCTTCTTCCTACTACTACTCCTGCTTCTTTTTCTTCCTCCCTCCTCACACTCTTTCGCAACCTCCTCCTCCCTCCTCCCTCCTCCACCTCCTTCTACTCCTTCTCCTTCTTCTCCTCCTTCTTCTCCTCCTCCTTCTCCTCCTTCTCCTTCTTCTCCTGTACCTCCTTTTCCTCCTCCTCCTTTCTCCACTCTCCCTCTTTCTCCTCTTTCTCCTCCTTCCTCCTTCACCTCTTCTCTCCTATTCTCCTCCTTCCCTCCTTCTGCTCCTCTTCCTCCTCTTTTTCCCCTCTTTCTCCTCCTTTCCTCCTTCTCCTCCTCTTCCTCCTTCTCCTACTCTCCTTCTCCTTTTCTTCTTCTTCACCTTCTCTCCTAATCATCTTTCTCTCCTTCCTCCTCCTCCTCCTCCTTCTCCTCCATCTTATTCCACTCCTTCCTCCTCCTCCTTCTCCTCCTTCCTCTCACTTCTCCTCTCCTTCTACTCATTCTCCTCCTCCTCATCTACCTATTCCTCCTTCTCCTCCTTCCTCCTCCTCCTCCCTTCTCCTCCTCCTCCTCCTTCCTCCTCCTCCTCCTCCTCCTCCCTCCCTACTTCTCCTCCTTCTCCTCCTTCTCCTCCTTCTCCTCCTTCTTCTCCTTCTCCTCCTTCTCCTCCTTCTCCTCCTTCCTACTACTCCTTTTCCTCCTTCTTCTCCTTCTCCTCCTTCTTCTCCTCATTCCCCACCTCCACCTCCTCCTCCTCCTTCCCCTCAATCTCCTCCATCTCCTTCTTCTCATCCTTCTCTAGGACTGAGATTAATTTGTAATTAAATTCACTAAAATAAGTTATTCCTGTAAAATTCTCGTAATATCAACGGTTTCCGAGTCATTCAAGAAACAAAATTTTAAATGGCCGCTATTTTGGTTTTTGGATTTGAAAAATTGTCATAATTCTTTTGTAGCTTTGTCTAGTTGTCATGAATGTTGGTGTAAAGTTTCAATTCCATATATGTTACACCATTATTGAGATAAAAAATAATAAGTGGAAAAAACAAAATGGCAGCTGTGTGAGTAGCTAAGGACTACTGGACAATTTAAACATGATATTTAGATATGGTTTTTACCCAGGAACAATGCCCCAGAGTATTGGTAGGGAGTTCTGAAATACCCTGTATCACAATAATCATCACTTTGCATCTTAAGAGTGATCAGTAGTAGTCAGCCATATTGGAAATGGTCCCAAAAAATCAATGTAATCTTTTGAAACGTGCAGGAAAATTCAGAAGGAGTGGGAATGAAAAGGAAATAGAGAGATTGATAGAATAGAAGTAGAGGGGACTTGGATGACAGTAAGGTTGGGAAACTATTACAAAATAATATTGGTGAGGAGTTCTGGAACACCCTGTATATCTACATGGAACAGTGAACACATAAATGTCCATTCTTGTACAGTAATAGGATGTCCAACACGATATAATGTATGTTACAACTGTGCAAGGACACTCCAAAAAGCTCTCCATATTCCAACATCAAATTCAATAGCAATAGACTTTCAACCCCGATATCAAACCATCATATTAATTGTCATCAAACAGTTTTTTGCATGAAACGAATATAAAAAATCACAAATAATGATCAAAGGTTATAATATACAACACACATTAGGGCCTCGTGTCAAAGGGGTCAGAAAAACACTGGTTGAATTTTCGATTTCTCTCTCTCCTCTTTCACGCTCTTCCTCTCTCTCTCTCTACCTTTCTCCCACTCAGTAACTCTCTCTCTCTTTTTTACTCATTCTCACACTTTATCAATCCGTCTCTATCTTTTGTCTCTGTAAAATACACTCTATTAATCTATCTCTCATTATATCCCAGTTTTTTGTATTTGATAGGTTTTTGATTGTTTTGGAGAAGCAGGAGGAGAAGGAGGAGGAGAAGAGGAAAGGAGGTGAAGGAGGAGAAGGAGGAGGATGAGTCAAATAGGGAAAGGAGAGGGATGAGGTGAAGAAACAGGAGAGGAAAGGAGGAGAAGAAGGAGAAAATGAGAAGGAGGAGAAATGGAGAAGAAGGACAAGGAAGATGGAGGAGAAGAAGGATGTGAAGTAGAAGAGGAGAGGAGGAGCAGAAGAATGAGAGGAGAAGGAGGAGGAGGGTAGTTGATGACAAAGAGGAGAAGGAAGAGAGAGAGAAAAAAGGTCGTGTAGAAGAAGGAGGAGTAGGATGAGATGAGGGAGGAGTGGTGGTGGAAGAGGAGGGGGAAGAGGGGGAGGGAGAGGAGGGAGGAGACAAGAAGAAGAAAGAAGGAGGAAAAGAGGAGAGATAGGAGAGAGAGGAGAAGGAAGAGAAGGTGGAAGAAGGAGAAGAGAAGAAGAAGAAGAGGGAGTAGTGAAAGGAGAAGAAGGAGGAGAAGGAAGAGGAGGAGGAGGAGTAAAAATGAGGAAAAAAGAATGGGCCAATCAGTAATTGTCAATCAGACATCAAATCAATGTCAATTACTTGCATACGTGATGTTGAATGAAACCATTATTTCCTTCTTTCACTAACATTTGTCATCCCCTTATTCTCCTCCTCCTTCTCTTCTCCTCCTCCTCCTCATCCATCTATCTTCTCCTCCTTCTTCCTTCTTTAGTCCCTTTCTGATTCCTGTTTTTCTTCTTCCCATGATTCTCCTTTATCTTCATCTTCTTCTTCTCCTCCTCCTTCTAATACTCCTTCTACTCCACTTTTCACCATTCAATGATTCTTCCTCTTCCGCACTTCATTCTCCCACCTCTCTTTCGATGGAACAGTGAGAACACTATCTGGCCTGAGTGAAAGAGGTCCAAGAAAATAAACTACAGACTTATGAATGAGCATTATAAGAGAAAAAGAGGCATTCATGAGGTTAGTAAGAGGATCTACAAGGAGAAGAAGTGGGAGTGAAGAAGAAGTAGGGTGTGAAGGTGTGAGAAGAAAAAGAAGAAAGGAAGAAGGAGAAGTTGGGTATGAAGTAAGGTGAAGAGGGGTAGAAAGAGATGGAGGAAGAGAGGGGAGAAGAGGAGAAGGAGGTGTAGAAGGAGGAAGAGAAGGAGGAAGAGAAGGAGGAAGAGAAGCAGGAAGAATAGAGGAAGAGAAGGAGGGAGGAAGAAAGAATAATGGTGGAGGACCATCGACGAATAATGTAGAATGAAAGAAAAGAAAATGATGAACAACAAACGTCCAGAATATTAATTCCAATTTGATTACATCAAAGGGCTTGCATGCTACTTTTTTATATCCGCCATTTGAATTCAAGCTGTCATGACCATGCAATTACAATCTAAATATCCTTTTTCTCTCTCACTCTCTCAGCCTCTCCCCAACAGTCTGTCTCTCTTTCTCCCTCTTCCTTGTCCAACCTTTTCTTCCTCTTCCTTCTCCTCCTTCCCCTTCTCCTCCTACTCCTATAACCTCCTCTTCTTCATCATAATCATTCCCTTTTTCCCATTCCATACTTGCTCTATCACACCCTACTCCCCCCCTGATCATTCTCATACTCCTTGCCCTCCCTCTTCCATCCTTCTCCTCTTCCTCCACCTCCTACTCTTCCTCCTGCTCTCCTCCTTCTTCTCCTCCTTCTGCCTCTACCCCTCCTCCTCCTCCTTCCCTTCCCTTCCTACCCTCCTATCCCATTCCTCCCCCCCCACCTCCTTCTCCTTCACCTCCTTCTCCTTCACCTGACTCTCCTCAAACTCCTCCTCCTCCTCCTCCTCATACTCCTCCTCATACTCCTCCTCATACTCCTCCTCCTCCCCCTTATTTTTCTACTAGTCATGTTTTTCTATTTCTCCTTCTTCTCAACTTCCTCCTACATCTCTTTCCACTATTTTTCTTTTCTCTCTATTTCGTCGTCCTGTTATCTCCACTCTTCCTCCTCATCCTTCTTTCTCCTTCCTTCTTCTTTCTCTTCTTCTCCTTCTCCTTTTTCTTCTTTTCATCCTTCTTCCTCTTCTTCCCCTCCTTCTTCTCATCCTTCTTCTTGTTCTCCTCTCTTCTTCTCTTCTTCATTTCCTTCTTCATTTCTTCTTCTTCTTCCCCTTCTTCTTCTTCTTCTTCTTCTTCTTCTTCTTCTTCTTCTTCTTCTTCTTCTTCTTCTCTTCTTCCTTCTTCTCCCTCTCCTTCTCCTTCCCTTCCTTCTTCTTCTCCTCCTTCTCCTTCTCCTTCTTCTTCTTCTTCCACTCCTCCTTCTCCTTCTTCTTCTTCTACTCCTCCTCATTCTCCTCCTTCTTCTTAATATTCTTCTCCCTTCTTCTTCTTCATCTTTTTCTCTCCTCCTCTCTTCCTCTTCTTTCTTCTTCTTTTCTTCTTCTCACTTTCCTTCTTCTACCTCACTCTCTTCTACCTCCTCTTCTTCATAACCATCAATCATACCACCAGAGTAGTGGGTACAGCCCAACCTACATAGCATAGACTAACTATTGAACTATGTACAGTAACTATAGTAACGCTGTTGTTGCCATATAACTATATCTATTGTGAGTCTGTGATATAAGGCAGCTAATCTCAAAACCTCACACGCCACTCCAGAAATCAGAATCAGGCAAGTACAGTCTGTTACGTTGACAGTTGACATGAATTATTGACATCAGCAGGTGTAGAAGCAGGAATAGTTTGTGGTCTATTACGATGTGAAGTGACTTTACTCGAAACCGTAAACCATTGACAGCTTTTCCTTCTTCTTCTTCTTCTTCTTCTTCTTCTTCTTCTTCTTCTTCTTCTTCTTCTTCTTCTTCTTCTTCTTCTTCCTTCTTCTTCTTCTTCTTCTTCTTCTTCTTCTTCTTCTTCTTCTTCTTCTTCTTCTTCTTCTTCTTCTTCTTCTTCTTCTTCTTCTACTCCTCAATCACCTCCTCCTTCTTCCTCTTTTATTCCTCTTCTGTTCTCAACCTATTGTTCTTCTCCTCCTCTTCTCTTATCACGCCTCCTATCTCCCATCCTTCTCCTCCTCTTCTTCCTCTTCTGCAACTCCCTTCTCAATCTTCACTTGTCATTATCCTTCTTTCCCCCTTCACGTCCTTTCACCGTCTCTCATTTCTTCATCCTCTATCATCCGTCTGCTATGTTTAGTGCTCCCCTTCCCCTCCTCCCTATCCAAATCCACCTTCTTCATTTCTCCTCCTCCTTCTTTTCTCCTCCTCTTCTTTTTCCGTCCTCCTCGTTCGTTCCTCCCTCATCATTCTCTTCTTCTTTTCCAAACCCTCTCCACTCATTCATGTCCCTCTTCTCCACACCTTCATCTTTCACTATGCCTCCTTCTTCTTCTTCTTCTTTCTACTCCCTCTTCATATTTGCCTCTATTTTTCCCTACCACATCTCTATTCTGTCTCCATCTAACACTCCAAATCATACTCCTCATTCTCCTCTTCCCATCCATCACCTCATTTCTCCTCTTCCTTCCTCATCTGGCCTCCTCCTCCTTCTCCTCCTCATCATGCTGGGTTTCCTCCTTCCTCCTCCTCTTTCTCCTCCCTTCTCCTCCCCATGTCCTCATCCTTCTTCTCCTCCTTCTCCTCCTCGTCCTTCTCCTCATTTGCTGTTCCTATTTAGGTCCTCACTGGAGATATATAACAAGTCCTCCAAACAGAATATTATCATGTATCTCTCTTCAACGAACCATAAATATCTCTTGAATCAGCTACAAAACCCTACGGTACGTGTAACAAGAACATCCGCGATCTCAAACTCAACAGGAAGATCAACTTTTGCTTATAGAAACATTTTTCAAGATAAATTCGTTTTTTGTGAATATTAACTATAATTTTTTATTGTAAATTCAGGTTCTCTATCAACTTCTTTTCAATTTGAATTCTTCAATCTACTCGCTGTTAGCTTTTCAATTGTAATTTGTATAAATGTGTTGAACATAATCTAACTCTGGATGTTACCCGTAAGTTTGAATTTACCATTCCACCAGTATTTATAGACTTTGAAGCTCAATTGAACAGGCCCCTTGACTGATTACCAATTATTGTCATCAAGAATGATTAAAGCTTCCTACCGTGTTCGATGTTTATAAGATTTCATCATCTATACAATATTTTAATATGATTGCATCATCTTCAATGAGTTTAATGTGTACAATATTGTGTTTGATAAGTACTCATATACATAAGTACATGAGTTTAAAAAGTAAATTTCTATCATTGTAAAAGGTGTAATGAGATAATTCATTGTCAGTCCACGTGCATTAGCAAGGTGAACGCACTGTACTTGTAAACGTAGCTTAAACGGGAGTTCAAAAAGTGACAAAAAGCTATGAGACTGAGAGGTCCATATCAAGGTTAATATTACACAGTGAGTCTCTTTTAAATTGAAGTGAATGTTACACATTAAAGTTTAAGTAACATGAAAGGAAAGGTTGGGAGAAGTATTCAACCTGAGTTCACCTATAAAATGGTCGGAAAAAGCACTTCAACTGCTGTGAAATATCATATAGCAGAAAACTTATGTAAGCCTCTGCGCCCACTAAGCAACTGCTATCTGATTTCAGTCAGCAACCCAGCGTTGCCAGATGACTTTGGCTGATAGGTTAGATTACCCGATTACCCGAAAAACAGCAAAATGTCATCTGGCAACATTGGGTTGCTGACTGAAATCAGATAGCGGTTGCGAAGTGGGCGCAAAGGCTAAGTTAACAAGTATACATAGGTATTGTATACATAGATATGAAGCAGAAGAGCAGGAATATGGGAGTCAAAGGGTTAATATGGCTGGAAAAATATAATTGAAGTCCATTACAATAATTGTGTGACCATTACTTCAACAGTAGAAGAGCGAAAGAAAAAGAGGAAGTAAGATTTTATACGAACCAGAATCAGAAGGTGTTGGTGATGTTAGGTGAAGGAGGGGGAAGAGAAGACGAAAAAGAAGAAGAAAAAGAAGAAGAAGGGGGAGGAGAAGATGATGAAGAGAAGGAGAAGAAGATGAGGAGTGGAAAGAAAAGGTGTAGAAAATGAGGAGGGAGAAGAGAAATAAGTGGAAGATGGAGAAAAAAGAAGAAGGAGGACGGGAAGAAGGAGAAGAAGAAGAAAGAAGAAGAAGAAGAAGAGAAGAATAAGTGGGAGAAGAAGATGATGGAGAAAAGGAGAAGAATATGAGGAGGAAGAAGAAAATGAGTGGAAGATGAAGAAGAAGAAAAGAAGAAGGAGAAGGAAGAGAAGGAGATGAAGAGGAAGGAGAAGAAGAAGAAGAAGAAGAAGAATAAGAAGAAGAAGAAGAAGAAGAAGAAGAAGGAGAAGAAATGAAGAAGAGAAGGAGAGAAGGAGATGAAAAGGAGTAGAAAGGTGTACAAGATGAGGAGGAAAAAGAAAAATAAGTGGAAGAGGAAGAAGAAAAAGAAGGAGGAAAAGGACAAGAAACAGAAGATGAAGAAGAGAAGGCGATGAGGAGGAAAAAGAAAAGGTGTAGAAGATGATGAGGAAGAAGAAAAGTAAGTGGAAGAGGAAGGAGATAAAGAAGAAGGAAAAGGAAAAGAAGAAGAAGAAAGAGAAAATGATGAAAAAAAGGAGAAGAGGATGAAGAGGAAGAAGAAGAATAAGTGGAAGAAGAAGAAGAAGAAGAACAGGAGCAGAAGGAGAAGGGGAAGAAGGAGAAGCAGAAGACGGAGAGGAGAAGGAAGAGAAGAAGGAAGAAGTGTGAAATGAAACAAGAGTGGGAAATTTACATTCATTTCAAAACTTTTCAACAGTGGTTTGCTAATCCTACCTTTTGAGGGTGGTCCGACCGACCCGTCACCTCTTCATTTAGAGAACCGGCTCGTTAGGCCCGCGATTAAATGGGAAAAGAGTTTCGATGTGTGTTGTAGGGGGTAGAAAGAGATGAAGGGAGGGTTCAAGGGAATTGAACAAGGACGAAACGAGGAGTAGAGAGGGCTAAAAGTTGATAGAAAAAGATGGAAGAGAGGCCTGAAAGTGGTTGGATGAAAAGAGGAAAATGAATTGTGAGTGGATGAGGTGAAGGAGTAGAAGGAGAAGCCGGAGGATGGGTAGGAAGAGGAGAAGAAGGAGTGGAGGGAGAGGAATAGGAGGAGAAGGAGTAGCAGAAGCAGGATGAGTATGAGTAAGAGAAGAAAGACATGGAGGATGAGGAGGAGATGAAGGAGATGGAGGATGAGGAGGAGATAAAGGAGAAGAAGAAGAAGAAGAAGAAGGAAGAAGAAGAAGAAGAAGAAGAAGAAGAAGAAGAAGAAGAAGAAGAAGTAGAAGAAGAAGAAGAAGAAGAAGAAGAAGAAGAAGAAGAAGAAGAAGAAGAAGAAGAAGAAGAAGAAGAATAAGAATAAGAAGAAAAAGGAGGAGATTTTTATCAAATATGGTGATTACCACATGCATTGAAGTTAGAACTCTTCCAACTTTGAGGTCATTCCCATTAGGAATGGAAGAATTTTTATGTAGAATGTTATGGCTATTTCAAAAGTTATCATTTTGGAAAAACATTTCACGTCCTCTTAGTCCTCTTTCAGTACTTTTAGTACCTCTTGTTCATGTTTTTCATCTTTGAACTGGATTCAGAGTTAACTAACTGTATTTTGTACGGTCTTACTACTGTGAATAGTATTGCCAACTCAATCTATAATATAATTGACCAGAAATAGGCTATACAGAGTGTCCCAAAAAAAGTGACTCCAGTACTATCACGGTATTCTACAAGTCAAAACCAACAGAAAATGTCTATGGCAAAATGCTGATTTCTCCTTAGTTTACCTGTAATCCGCCATTTTGAGTTTTTAATATTTTTCATCATATATCTCGTTAAAAAAACAAGATTTTCTCATGAAATTTAGTAGGGGTATAATGAAAAGTGTGGTTTACAAAATAATTATATCAATAAATTTCAATATCTGTTTCAAAAATTTTCAATTCGATTTTACTGGAGAATATTGTTTTTCATGATAAAACTGATATTGAATTAGAACCATTTCAGGATATACAATCCGTTTCATAAAATCGACATTACGATACGAGTTTCTTATTCCATTACAAAAAACCTACTGTTTCGATTCCAATAATGAAACTGTAATGATTAAGTTATGACACTGGTCGTTATTAATAATATATATATATATATATATATATATATATATATATATATATATATATATATGATAATATTCCTCCACCACATCCTCCTCTTCAACCTCCTCCTCCTCCTCCTCCTCCTCCTTCTCCTCCTACACCTTCTCCTCCTCCTACTCTTCCTCCCCCTCCTCCTCCTCTCCATCAGCACAATCCATCAGTCAACCTCCAGCTGTGTTTTGTAACTTGCTCTAAACATGATGCAATCTATTACATCATACTAATACCGGATGGGATACATTAGTCACAATATTATCTATATTTATATATATTAGTATTACCCTGTTCTATATTGTACAGAATATTCAACATCTATATAATATGTATTACATTCTTCTATATATCCATATACATATTATGCAGAGTATTCATCACAGAATATATGACAGGCAATATTCATGAGATACCCTTCCCATGTGAGTCTCCTATCTCATGATGAGCAGATTTGAAATTTTGCATTATATATGAGATAATACTCGTAGGTAATGCGTTTGATATGATAATACATATGTTATACACCGATGTAAGGCAGAGCCTACACATTATGAAGGTATAGTGCGATTCACGTCAAGAAGTCAGCATTGCTTAGATGGGAGTTAGCTATCCTTGTTCAGCACAAGGCAGTTGCTGATGTCTCTATCCTATTCGCACTGTGCATAGTTGCCGCACTGTGCATTGTTGTCGCACACAGTCCCAACAAACACGTTTGGTGCAGTTTTCTCTTTCTCTCTCAATGAAACTTGACATCAATGCTCCTCATATAAGCAATGCTGACTTCTTGGCGTGAATCGCACTGTAGAGAATTATCGATAACTTTGAAGTGATATGAGAGACAGAGAGCGAGAGAGAGAGAGAGAGAGCAAGAGAAATAGAGAAAGTGTGAGTGAGAGAGGTAGGAAAGAGTGAGAGGAAGTGAATGAGGAGACAGAGGGAGAGAGAGAGACAGTAGGACAAAGAGGAAGGTACCGATAGAAAATTAGATAGAGAAAATGAGAGAGAGGGAAAATTATAGAAATATAGACAGATAAAGGGTGAATGAGCAAGATAGAGAAATATATAGAGTTTGAGTATGTGAGAGAAGAGAGAGACAGAGAGAGAGAGAGAGAGAGAGATTGCGAGGCTTCAACTGTATAACATGCATACCACGCATATTAAATTATGACTGTTCTACTCATCAAATGCTGGGAACGTGCTGCACTGACGTCATACAGGGTGTTTCAGAACTCCCTACCAATACTCCAGGGCATTGTTCCTGGGTTAAAACCATATCTAAATATCATATTATTTAAATTGTCCAGAAGTCCTTAGTTACTCACACAGCTGCCATTTTTCTTTTTTCACTTATTATTTTTTATCTCAATAATGGTGGAACATATGGAATTGAAACTTTGCACCAACATTTATGACAACTAGACAAAGCTACAAAAAAATCATGACAATTTCTCAATTCCATAAAACAAAATGGCGGCCATTTCAAATTTTGTTTCTTGAATAATATTGACTGAGATATGGCAGCTTTAGTGATAGGTGACCGCTGGAGGTTAGTTGCACTCTTTTTTAATGTCTTTAAAATTCACACAAAATACTCTGAAATCGCTCACAAATAACATGCAAAGCAGACAGAGACTGTTGCATTGTTGTGGCAGACTTTAGCCGCATGCCCAGGATGCACTGCAACTAGCCTCCAGCGGTCAACTGTCACTAAAACTGCCATATCTCACTCAATATCGTGTTTCAGAACTTCCTACCAATATTCTAGGGCATTGTTCCTGGGTGAAAACCACATCTAAATATCATATTTAAATTATCCGGGAGTCCTCAGCTACTCACACAGCTGCCATTTTGTTTTTTTCACTTATTATTTTTTTTCTGAATAATGGTGGAACATTTTCAATTCCATATGTATCACCATTATTGAGTTGCCCTAGAGTATTGGTAGGGAGTTCTGAAACACTCTGTATACTGGAGAAGAAATAGTAGGAGGAGGAGGAGGAGGCGGAGGAGGAGAGGAGGAGGAGAAGGAGGAGGAGGAGGAGAATAAGGAGAAGGAGAATAAGGAGAAGGAGTAAGAGGAGGAGGAGGTGGAGAAGTAGAAGAAGTACATTTCACAAACTAAACTCAACTAGACTAAGGGATTTAATAATTTATTACATTATTTATGCCTACAGATAGTGCCATAGTATACTATTTGGAGGAGGAGGTAAAAGAGGAGAAGAAGGAGAAGGAAAAGAAAAAAGAGGAGGAGGCAGAGTAGAAGGAGGAAGTGGAGAAGTAGAAGAAGTACATTTCACAAACTAAACTCAACTAAACTAAGGGATTTAATAATTTAGTACATTTTATGCCAACAGATAGTGCCACAAAAACTATTTTATGTTTTTATAAATTTACTCCCAATTAAAAATGATTATTTTTGAAAAACAAATAAAGCCTGCTAAACTTCGATTCTTTATCTTTCTCTTGGCGCAAACCGCATCAAAATCGGTCCACTCAATCTTCTCCACGAACTTTCCAAAGTTGGACACAAAATTCTTTTCATATAAAAGATGTGACAACGATGATAACAGTAACTTACATATATTATACTAGCCAGCAGGCTAGCCAGGGGGCTCCACCCCCTGGACCCCTGGCAGCCATTGACATAGTGAGCGCTTCGCGCTCACCAGGGCTTCGCCTGCACAGTAAACATATTATTTCTAGACCTTATTAAACGAACCTAAGTACCAAATTTCAACGTTTTCTGCCAATTAGTTCTTGAAAAAGCTGAGATAACGCACAAAATCGCTAGAAAAACGCGAATATTGGGTGATTTCTGGCGTAATTTTGGGAAAATCTTTAAAATATTCCAACATATTATTATTCTTAGACCTCCAACGAACCTGAGTACCAAATTTCAACATTTTCTACCAATTAGTTCTCGAAAAAGCTGAGAAAACGCACAACATCGCTAGAAAAACGCGAATATTGGGCGTATCTTTGGGATGTTTCCAAAATCCGTTCTTAGTGCGCGTCTAAAGCTCCAAGTGAACATGCATGCCAAATTTGAACGCATTTGGTTCAGTAGATTTTTATTTCTGCTGATGAATGAGTGAGTGAGTGCCATTTCTCTTTTATACGGTCGTGTAGATTGAGTTGAAAAATGATAATTTTTCTGATTTTTTTGCAGTATCCAAACCGATACGACTCAGTGTACCAGTCCGGTTCGCCAGGGGCTAGTCGTGTTAGGTCCAGGGTAAGTACAAAATAATTTATTTTCTAAAATATTTTATCAAGTAAAATTAGAATCAATCTGTCATGGATGTTTGATTTCATGAGTAACACAGAAACGATGAATTCAACTTGATAACAATACTTGAATAGAATTAACCAGGGAGCTGTCATGATGAAGTGGAACAATCCTATCTTCCCCATGTTGAAGGCGGGTGAAGCCTGTGTCTCGATCTTATTGGCCGAATTCTCTTGGACTGATTTGTAGCTGAGTTCTCATTGGCCGAATACACTCTGGACCGAATTTTGGCGCTGTATTTGAATTCAGAGTCATCATGTTAAATTCAATTCTCATGAAGAGTTTTGAAAAATTATGGTATCTTTTGCGGTAAAATCAAAACTGTTGGGAAAATATAGTTGATATTTACGGCAACATACAACATTTTAATTGTATTTTGTGTTTTTTAGGCTGATTTTGGTAGAAGTAATGTAGATGTTTTCAAATACAGCGCCAAAATTTGGTCCAATAATAATGGCCGACATCCTACTGCAATGATTTCTCTTACCCCCTCTCCATTAGAAGATAAGGTTATGTTCGTTTTCGTAGATCCATTGACTTAACATCCGAATCGAAATACATTTTGTCTACGACCGTGTTATAACGCAATCATCACATTTTCATATTTGAAATCGTAACAGTTGCTTTTTTTCAATATGGAATTTGAGAGTTGTATCATAATGATTACTTTATAAAACGGATTGAACATTATAAAACGTTTCAAGTTCAATCTGTTCCAGTTTTAAAACACTGGAACGGAACAGTTTTCAACCTATACGGCTAAAATAGGAATAAAAAATGGTCGTTTGCGTTCTTTGCGTTTTTGAGGCGTTTTTCCATGAGTATTAGAAAAACGTTTCATGACTTATTCTTTCATTTTTACAAGAATGAAGGATAGGGTGTAATAAGGGTTTGAAGGTCACTCTCAACACTCTATTGATGGATAAAGCCAGTGAATCGAACATGATCAAATGAAATATGCAGGCGAGCGGAGCGAGCCTGCTTGTCTTATAGTTTGTTGATTCTGCAAGGGGTCCAGGGGGAGTAGGCCCTTGGCTAGCCAGGTCAGGCGAGCGAAACGAGCCTGCTGGCTAGTACAAAATACATGAATATATATATTCAAACAGGGAGCTGACATCTAAGGGAGAGGAAGTAAGAAAAATAAGGGGAGTAGGATGTCGGCCATTATTATGGACCTATTTTTGGCGCTGTATTTCAAAACATCCACATAACTTCTGCCCAAACCAGCCTAAAAACACAAAATCCGACGAAAATGTTGTATTTTGCCCTAAATATTAACTATATTCTCTCAACGGTTTTGATTTATACCGCCAAAGATACCATAAACTTTCAAAACTCCATAAAAATTGGATTTAACATGGCTCTGAATTCAAATTCACCGCCAAAATTAGGTCCATAATAATGGCCGACATCGGTCCAGAGTGTATTCGGCCAATGAGATCGAGACACAGCATGGCCATCTTTAGACAAAACTCAAGAAGGCCATGACACAAGCTTCTCCATTTTCTAACATAGGGAAGATACGATACTTCCACTCCTTCAATGAGTCCCCTGTATTTAAAGCTCAACTATTTCATCGGATTGTATGGGAAATTAATTCGTGTTCGTAGACACCTTTCCGCCCCTAATGAGTGCTGAAACCATTCCATGATTATTTTGACCTAGATAATCAATGCACGCAACACATCGGCAACACCCTGTATATAAATCGAATGCTTTGTGGGTGTTGGGGGGGGGTGGGTGGAAGGGGAGGTGTGAATAGAATCATCTGGCGTAGTTGGAGTTGAGTTGTTGCTTTGTTTGTTAGTAACCATGACAACGCGAGGCCGGCTGCTTTCCTCAGCAACCAGCGGGAGCTGGCGGTTGCAGGAGCCTCCTCCTCCTCCTCCTCCTCCTCCTCCTCCTCCACCTCCTCCTACTACTCCTCCCTCCAACTCCTATCATACTCCTCCCACCATACTTCCCATAATCCTCCCACTCGAACACCTCTTCCTACTGCTTCTCCTCCTCCTCCTCCTCCTCCACCTCCTCCTTCTCCTCCTCCTCCTCCTCCTCCTCCCTCCCTCCTCCTCCTCCTCCACCTCCTACTCCAATCCTCCTCATACTCGACCTCGTCTTTCTACTGCTTCTACTACACCTATCATTACTCCCAGACAATCTACTCCTTCTGCTCCTGCTAATTCTTCTCCTCATCCGTAACCAACTCCTCTTTCTTCTTTGACAACTATTTCTTTTCTTTAGCCTGCTCTTCCTCCTCCTCCTACTCTTATCATCCCCATACTCGACCTCATCTTTCTACTACTCCCCCTCTCCTATCACTCCTCAATCTACTCCTTCTGCTTATGCTAATTCTTCTCCTCCTCTTCTCCACTTTCTTCTTTGTCAACTATTTATTTTCTTTAGCCTTCTTCTCCTCCTTCTCTCCCAGTTTTCCTGCTTCTTCTCACTACACCTTCCAGTGCTACTTCTCCTCCCCCTCCTCAACCTGCTCAATCTTCTCCTACGCTCCAACTTCTCCTCTTTCTTTTCCTCCTCCTACGTCTTCAACTTCTCCTCCCTCTTTTCCTCCTCCTCCTTCTCCTCCTCCTCCTCCTCCTCCTCCTCCTCCTCCTCCTCCTCAGGAGGAGAATCTCAAACATTTTTTCAACAAATTTTTTGACCATGAACAAACCAAGTAGACTAAATTTCAACATTTCCTGCCGATTACGAGTTCAATTTCGTAGTTCTCGGGAACTCACAAGATCGCTAAAAAAAACGCGAATATCGGGCGTATCTTTTAGTTGTTTCAAAATCCGTCCTTAGTGCACTTCTTAAAGGTCAAACTGAACATGCATGCCATAGTTTTTTTGTTCTACTGAGAATCAATCAGTGCCATTTCACATTTATGTATATAGATTATCAATTCGAATCATTATCAATAGCTCACCAAAGATTGACAATGGTGTAACAACCAAATCCTGTTTCTCGATATTTCAATAAATTTATGAATTCAACACCTACAAGCTTTCTTATTTAGTAATAAACTATAATTAGATATATTATAAGAATCACGTTGTCAAGAAGATCATTAAATTATAACATTTCAAAAATATACATCATAGCCCCAAACAATCCATTATGTATTGTATAAATCACATGATTACATTTTATATCATATACATAAGAACCCTGCAACAATACAGTATGTATTGTATATGGTATTAAAAGGATGAATCTCATTATTTATTTTTCATTTCACATAATACTAAAGTATTATATCCCACCAAAAGCAATGTAGAGATCAAAAAATCGCGCTACAAAAAAAAACAGTTGCCAAACATGCATTCCAGTTTCAAAGTGGGTTCAACAATATTTTTTTCATAAGCATGTAAAACAAAAACACAATTACAGAGATAAAAGCTATCAAATGGAAGCGAATAAGGAAAAAGGACATGCAATTATTACAGACTAGGAAACAGGACAATCATAAAAGCTATGGAATGGGAGCGGACAAAAGAAGGACAATGAAAGAATAAATGAAACTGTAACAGAGTAGAAGAGAAGACAGAGATGAAAGTTATGAAATGGAAATGAAAAGAACGAAGATAGAAGTAATTGATGTGAAAACATTGGTTCAATTCAGATCAGTGGACAGACACGGCTGTAATGATTATCACAAGTACTGTTGAGCTCGAGTGTTATTGCAAACGGAGAGAGGCATTACTGTTCGAGAAAAAGGGGGTAAAGCGAGAAAGTAGGGGGAAATGAAAATAAGGGAGAGACAGAAGTAGAAAAATAAGGGTAGACTCAGAGAAAATGAGAGAGAATATTGATGAAGATGAGAAGAAAAAGGAAGAGGAGTAGGAGGAGGAGGAAGAGGGAGGAGGAGGAGTGAGAGGGGAGGAAGAGGAGGAGGAGGGGAAGGAGGAGGAGGAAGTGAAAGTGGATGGAGGAGGAAGGGAGGAGGAGAAGAAGGAGAATTAGGAGGGAATGATGAGGAAAATGGGAATGAGAATCATGAGGAGAAGAAGAGGGAGAAGGAAGAGAATAAAAAGAAGCATGAGGAGTAGTAGGAAGATGGGAGGAGAAGTAGGAGGATTAGGAGGAAGAGAAGGAGGAAGAGGAGGTGAAGAGGAGGAAAAGAAGGAGGAGGAGTAAAAGACGGAGGAGTAGGAAGTTGAAGAAGAAAAAGACGAGGAAGAAGAGGAGGAGCAAGATTAGGAGGAGGATGAAGAGGAGTATAACAAGAAGGAGGAGTGAGAGGAGGAAGAGGAGTAGGAGGATGAGAAGGAGGAGTAGGTGGCGGAGGAGAAAGAGGAAAAGAAGGAAGGAGGAGGAGGAGGGACATGAGGAGGAGGAGTAGAAGGAGGAGAATTAGTAGGAGGTCGAGGAGGAGGAGGGAAAGTAGAAGGATGAGGAGAAGGGAGAGGAGGAGAAGAAGATGAGGAGCAGGGAGGAAGGAAGGAGGAAGAGGAGGTGGAAGAGGGAGGGAAAAGAAGGAAGAGGAGTAAAAAGAGGAGGAGTAGGAAGTTGAGGAAGAAAAAGACGACGAAGAGGAGGAGCAAGATTAGGAGGAGGATGAAGAGGAGTATGACAAGAAGGAGGGGTAAGAGGAGAAGGAGGAGGAGGAGGAGTAGAAGGAGGAGAATTAGTAGGAGGTCGAGGGAGGAGGAGGGAAAGTAGAAGGATGAGGAGAAGGGAGAGGAGGAGAAGAAGCAGGAGAATGGGAGGTGGAGAAGGAGGACGAGGAGGAGGAGAGATAAGAGGGAAAGAGTAGAGGACGAGTTAGAAAGAGGTCCTGGAGCAGGAGGAGGAGGAGAAGAAGGTGGATGAGGATTCGTAGGAGGAGGGAAGGAGTGGTGGTGGAGGAGAAGGAGGAAGAGGAGGAGGAGAAGGAGGGGGAAAGAGTTGACAGTGGAGAGCATGTATGTAATAATTACATTCAAACGTTTTTTGAGTGGAAGAGCTTTGTTACAAAAAAACATTATTTTGCGCCTTTATTCAAATGTGATGCGCCATTTTTGAGAGGAGTAGGGAGAAAGAGAGAGTGTGAGAGAAAGAGAGGGGGAGAGAGAGAGAGTGAGTAGATGAGAGAACATTCATAGCATGTTTGAGGAGAGCGGGAGTATGGAACGTTATGTCTGTGAGCTTCTATATAAATGTAAAAATTGATGAAAAACAAAATGAGAACAGTGAACGAAAATATTTCTCTGCCCAAGCAACATTGGGCTTTATTACGTTTGTCTCATCAAATTTCATCTTATAAAATAACCTTGTAATAACAGCTATGATTTTTTCGGCTCAAACAGTATTTAAATTGGCAGATATATCGGTTACCCCTACGCTGTAGTGGCAGAAGGGAAAAACAAAAAGAAGAAGAAGATATATCGGTAACTTTGACTGTCATTTGTTTTGCGAAAACTCTTATATTTGAGTATTTTTGACAATACTCGGGGCGAGAATTATGAAATAACATTACTTTCAACGTACCAATATCATTAAAATATTAATATGAATAGAATACTTCATGATTCTGATTGAAGGTCCTTCCCCTCCTCCTTTATAAGATTGACATCACGTGTATTGTATCCAATCCCCTTTACTTCTATTTTGTCCTTAAAACGCAAAATTAAAAAAAAAAACTTACATAATATACATCGTCGCGCAGTTTCAAAATGATCATTCCTGTCGAATATTATTGAAATCTGTCAATGCGTTTAGCCGTTAATGCATTACTTACAAACAAACAAACAGATGAAAGCCAATCGACTCAAAACAAGACTTCACATAGTCCTCATAGTCTTCTCTTCGCTCGGTCAATAACTGAAATAGAGTTCCCTGTCGCTATTTTTCCTACTTATCGATAGTGGAATTATATTAAAAATGATAAAATGAACATATCGCATGTTCTTAATCAATATTATAATCTTCGATTTAAGTTTTAAAATCAACTTTGGAGGTTATATTTCA
>CM029543.1:11991301-12040662 GCA_017141395.1 Laodelphax striatellus
TGGTGAGAGATAACGACTGTTTTTTTCTAGTCAGTCGGGACCGACGGCTTTTCGTCTCCTCCGAAAGACGGGAGTGGCCGTTTCTGTCAAAATCCGTGCAATTATTAATCATGTGCAACCAGTAGAATATACGTTTTTCAATTTTTTCTTTCTTACAAAACTATCAGGAGTATATCACTATGCCGGTTTTAGATCTCGAAGTGCCTATTTTTGTGATTTTTATTGCCTTCTTGCCTGCCTATTTCAATTATTATAAATACCTGAACATCTGGGCTCTAACAATATCATTTACTAGTAGTTCTGTGAACAATAGACCTCGCGAAAAAGCCATGCTAGTCTCCGAATACACTACCGGTACTAAAGTGATGGAGAACTTTTCTCAAATAGATAAAACAGATGACTTTATTCATTCAATTTATTATTTTTTAGTTATTTATTTATTAAACATACGCGACGTCCCACTTTCGCGGCGCCCCTTTGACTGCGGCGCTCGGGGCCCTGACTACAGAGAAAAATTCTTATTCTGACCCAGCTGATGATCATTCCATAATATGACGATGTTTAATTTCAATTTAAAATAAATCCTATCACGTGTTCCATATATCTATTGTATCCATTCTCTTTTCCTTCTATTTCGTCCTTAAAATGCAAAATTTAAAAAAATGTTACCTATACATCGTCGCGCAGTTTCAAAATGAACAATCCTGCCAAATCTTATTGAAATCTGTCAATGCGTTTAGCCGTGAATGCGTTACACACACACACACACACACACACACACACACACACACACACGACGAAAGCCAATCGACTTGAAACAAGACTTCAGATCGTTCACGCTTTGCTCAGTCTTCTCTTCGCTCGGTCAATTGGTTTTGTCGACATTTCATGTGAAATACTGAAATTAAACAACGAAAATCGATTTATGTGAATAGGAATCAATGTTGAAGTTCCATACATGTAATCTGTTCTGAAATCCGTTGTAAACCAGCTCGCATACTTGTACCACAGAGGAACGTCTGTAGGAAAATTCTATTATACCTACTTATTCATGCAGGACACGTTTTGTACATCTTTCGGTTTTCGAAGCAATTTTGGGTTTTGGGAGGGATAAATGCCTCTTTATTCGAGAAATTTTGGTCCCTGAACAGGAAGTGGAGAAGGATGAGGAAGAGAAGGGGAACGAGGAGGATGAAGAGGAGAGGAATGGAGGAGGAAGAGGAGGAGGAGGAGGAAGGAGGAGGAGGAAAAGGAGCATAATCTTACCTTTCAATATAAAATTGCTCTGTTGTGAGTTTGAGGTCCTGGGATGAATTCATCTAGGTATTGGAACGTATGTTATGTTTCCTGTTCCTTCTTCCAACCGTGCTCTCATCTTTTCTCCTTCTTCTTCATTCCTTTTCTCTCCTTGCTGGCTATTCTCTTCCTCCTCATCTCCTCCTCCACCTTCTTGTTTGTTACTTGTTATTTCCTTTTTCTCCTTTCCCTCCTGTTTTATTCTTTCTTATTCTTCTTCATCTTCTCCTCCTTCTTTTCTTCCATTTTTCTCCTTCTCCTCCTTCTTTCTGCTTGATTTTTCTTCTCATTTTTATTCTTCATCTTATTCTTCTCCATCTTCTCCTTTTTTTTGTTCTTTTCTTCCACTTCTTTTCATCTTTTTTCATCTTCTTCTTCTCCTTTCTTGTATCCTCTTCTTTTTCTCCATCTTCTAATTCTTCTTCTCATCCTTCTACTACTCCTCCACCACCTTTCCTCTTCTTCTATGCTGATCCTGCTTAATCTTCTGTGCTCCTTCTTTTTCTCATTCCTCCTTCTATTCTCTCCTCTTCTCCTCCAGAAGGAGAGGGAGGAGGAAGAAGAAGAAAAAAAGATGAATGAGAAAATGAAGAAGAAAAGGATAAAACGTCGAAGTGGGAGATGGAGGAGAAGAAGAAGAAAAAGAAAAACAAAACACAAAACTTCTTCTTATTCTTCTTTCTTGTTCTTCTCTATCATCCAAAGGAGAAAAAGGAGGAGGAAGAAAAGATGAACAGTGAGAAAAAGGTAAGAAGGAAAACTGGTGGAAAAAGAAAACGAAGAAGAAGAAGAAGGAGGAGGATGGAAGAAGAAGAAGAAGAAGAAGAAGAAGAGAAGTTGGGAAGAGAAAGAAGAAGAAGAAGAAGAAGAAGAAGAAGGAAGGAAGGAAGAAGAAGAAGAAGGAAGGAAGGAAGAAGAAGAAGAAGAAGAAGGAAGAAGAATAGGATAGCAAGCCTAGTTCAGGCCTAGTGAGCCACTCCTTCACATGTATGGACATGTAAACTGAAAAACAAATTCCGGACAGTGATGAACATAATAGAAGGTACTGTTGACTGGGTTTGAAAAAAATTTAAGGAAAGGCAATGGTGATAAACTAGGGAGAAAGAAACAAAGGAAGTAGAAGGAATAGAGTCGTGATTCCGTCAGCTTCTGTTTTGAGAGAAATACAGGTGTGTTGTGGGCTAGCTGAAAGGTGTTCCATGGAATCAAGGAAAATGTGTTCTCGGACAGAAAAGTGGACGAAGAAGTAGAGGAAGAAAGGGAGAAACAAGAAGGCGAAGCTGTTGAAGAAGGAGAAGAAGAAGAAGATAGAGAAGAAGAAGAAGGAGGGTGAGAAGAGAAATTGAAGTGAACAGGAGAGCAAGCCCTGGTCCATTAGATGAAGCCTTGAGACTAACAAGACGTTTCATTACTTGAGTCTCTGCTTCCAGTTTTCGTTAATTTTTAAAGTATCACACTGCTTTTCATCCTCCTTTCCTCCTCCTTTCTCCTCCTTTCCTCCTCCTCTCTTCTGCTCTAACACCTAGTTATCCTCCGTGATATGATATCTCCTCACTTCCTGTCTTCATCTTCTTTCTTTTCTTCTCCTCCTTCTTTCCACCTTCTTCTCCTCAAACTTCTTTATTCGTCATCATCTTTCTCTCTTCTTCTCTTCTTCTTCTTCTTCTTCTTCTTTCTTCTTCTTCTCGTCTCCTTTCTTCTTCTTCTTCTTCTTTTCTTATTCTTTTTATTCTTCCTCTTCTTATACTTCTTCAAGAATGTGACTCATTTTCATCTCCTCTTCCATCTCCTCCTCTTTTTTCTCCTCTTTCCTCTTCTTTCCCTCCTTCTCCTTCTTCTTATCCATCTCTTCACTCTCTCTCTCTCTTACTCTCTCTTTCTTCTCCTTCATCATCACATCTCTTCCCACAACTAAACCTCTCCTTATCGTGTGGCGCCTATTCTCATATTCTGTGTGGTATTTAATACCCTTCATGTACTCATGTACTCCTTTCATACGCATTCTATTAGATTATTTTGTTCTGTATAACGACATTTCCAAACAATTGTACGGAACTAAGACTTAATCCAAGCATTGTTCTAGTCTGTGGTCAAACAGTGGTGGTAGGTACCAACTTTGAAAATTTATCACGTGTATTATTGTTCTGTTAGGTTGGTAGGGATAGGTCTATAGTAGAATAGTCATCTCTTGTTTGAGATATATCAAGCATATGGTTTGTTCTTGCTTTCTTAATCCTATATTTTAAAAAATATAATATGCATGGTTTGTTTAAATGATGATGAAGATGAAGATGTAGATGAATAAGTAGAAGAAGTAGTGGGAGGAGGAAGAAGAAGAGGAAGAGAACGGAGGAGGAGAAGGAGAAGAAAGAGAAAAGAGGAGAAAAAGAAGAATGAGAATAAAGAGGTGAAGAACAAGAAGTAGAAAAAGGAGAAGAAGGAAGAAAAGCAGGAGGAGAAGAAGAAGAAGAATGAGAGAAAGGAGAAGGAGGAGAAGAAGAAGAAGAAGAAGAAGGAGGAAAATAAGAAGAAGACGGAGGAAAATAAGAAGAAGGAGAAGAAGAGAAGAAGAAGAATAAGAAGGGGAATAAGAAGAAGATGAAGAATAAGGAGGGAATAAGAATAAGAAGAATAAGAAGGGAATGAGGAGAAGAAGAAGAAGAAGAAGAAGAAGGAAGAGGTTGTGATGAAGAAAGGGGATGAGGTGATGAAGAAGAAAAGAAGAAGGAAGAGGTTGTGATGAAGAAGGGGATGAGGTGATGAAGAAAAGTCAATTTTTTAAAAGAGGAAAAGAAGAAGAGGAAGAAGAGAAAGAGGAGATGAAGATAAAAGTCAATTTTTCCAGAAGAAACAGGAGAAGTAGGAGAAGAATAAGAAGAAGAAGGAGGAAGGATGAGAAGAGAATAAGATGAATAAGAAGAATAAGAAGGAAGAATAAGAGTAAAAAGAAGAATAAGAACAATAATGATAAAAGAAGAAAAGAGATAATAAGAAAGTGAAAAAGAGAATGAGGAGTACGAGGAGAGAAAGGGAGAGAAGAAGAAGGAAGGAAGAAGAAGAAGAAGAAGAAGAAGAAGAAGAAGAAGAAAGAAGATGAAGATGATGTCATATTCTTTAGGAAAAAAAGAAGAAGAGGAAGGAGTTGAGAAAGACAGGAGAAAGGAGTAAAGTATCGAGAGAAACTCAAAACTTGCATTTCCAAAGACTACTCTTGAAAAGGCCTAATAAAAAGTTGAAATTCTATTATTATTGTTAGGCTTTCAACAGTAAGTAATGGCATTGGAATAAAAAGCGGGACAAAGTTTTCCAATGGAAATTGCAAAGAGAAGGCAAGGAAGAGAGGGTAGGGTGAGAAAGAGAAAAAGAGCTGGGAGAGAGAGAGAGAGAGAGATTATAAGTAGGAAAAAAATAAACAAAACCATAACCGAATTAGTGGAAATGCAAATTACTTTTTACTGTTCGGCAGGAAGTTTTTGGCGTGTTTTCAATAAAGATCTGGTTGAAAGGAGAGGAATGATAAGAGAAAGAGGAGAAGGATGAATAGAAGGAGGAGGAGGAGGATAAGGAGGAGGAGTAAGAGGAGGAGTGGTAGGAGGAGGAGGAGGAGGAGAAGGAAGACTTCAGATAGCAGACAGTTTCAAGCAGAGCAGTAACTTAAGTCTAACGCTACTTTTAGTCTAGGCGTACACCGGTTAGTCAAGACAAGACAAGACGAGATTAGTCACGTTTAGTCACAGTAATTCACATATTTGCTTATGAAGCAGCACACACCGATGCAATGACTAATCGGTGTGTGCTTCTTCATAAGCAACTATGTGAAGTACTGTGACTAAACGTGACTAATCTCGTCTTGTTTTGTCTTTACTAACCGGTGTACGACTAGCCTTATAAAATCAAAGGATTCTCCAACACTTGGAGAAAAGGGAGATTACCGCTGCAGTATGGTAGAACTCTACAATAGAAAGAATAGAAATGGTTGGAAAGGAGTTACGGCTTTGAAGACATCGTTTTTTAAACCCTCAGTTTAGCCAGGGTTTAATATACGGCAGCACTTTGCGACCTGCTAAACCAGGGTTCGAATTTGTTAGGTTGCTAAATCACTAACCCGAAGTGCAACTAGTGAAAACGGTATTTGAGGAGGAGTAGGCCACGAGGAGAAGGAGGAGAAGGGAGTGGGGAAAAGCAGAGGAGGAGGAGGGGGTGGTAGAGGAGGAGAAAGAAGAGGAGGAGGGGCGGAGGAGGGGAAGGAGGAGTAGACGGAGGAGGAGAAGAAGAAGAAGAAGAAGAAGAAGAAGAAGAAGAAGAAGAAGAAGAAGAAGAAGAAGAAGAAGAAGAAGAAGAAGAAGAAGAAGGAGGAGGAGGAGGAGTAGAAGGAAGGGAAGAGGAAGAAGGAGATGATGGAAAGAAGGAGGAGGAGAATAGGAGGAGGAGAAGGGAGAAAATGTAGAAAGAGAAGAAGGAGAAGGGAGGAGAGAAGAAAGTGAAGGGGAGACTGAAGAAAATAAAAGAAGAAGAAGGAGAAGAGGCGGAGAAGATAGAGGAGAAAAGGAGAAGAAGGAGAAGGAATAGTAGAAGAAGAAGAAGTAGTAGAAGAGTAAGAAAAAGACGAAGAAAAAGAAAAAGTAGGAGGAGAGATGAAGATATAGAAGAAGAAAAAAAAGAAAAAGAATAAGTAGAATAGGGATGATAAAACAAGGAGAAGAAGAAGAAGAAGAAGAAGAAGAAGAAGAAGAAGAAGAAGAAGAAGAAGAAGAAGAAGATAAAGAAGAAGGAACAACATGAAAAAGGAGGAGGAGGAGAAGAAGAAGAAGAAAAGAAGAAGAAGAAGAAGAAGAAGATGATGAAGAAAAGTAGGAAGAGAAGAAGTAGAATTGGGTAAAAAACAAGGTGAAGAAGAAGAAGAAGAAGAAGAAGAAGAAGAAGAAGAAGAAAAAGAAGGAGAAGAGGAAGATAAAGTACAATAGGGATGATAAAACAAGGAGGAGAAGAGAAAAAAGAGAAAAAATCAAAAAAGCGATAGAGAAGCTGTAGGAAAAAGAGGAGAAGAAGAAGGGGAAGGAGAATAAAGAAAAGGAATTAAACTTCCTTCACTTCAATTTTCAACTACGTTTGTAAAAACGTTACTCAAGGAGAAGTCGAGTGTTAGGAGTAGGACGAAGAAGTGATTGGAGAAAGGTGTAGAAGAAGAATGGAACACCAATAAAATCCAATTGACCCTTTTTTGTAAAGTATGGCATTGCTCGATGGTTAGGAAGAAAGTTGAATTTAACAATTCCAAGATTTGGAAAGAGATTCAAGCTTTCATGTAAGAAGGAGGAGGAGAAGGAGGAGAGGAAGAGGAGGATATGGAGAAGAAGGAGTTGAGGGAGGAGGAGGAAAAGGAGGAGGAGGAGGAGTGGGAGGAGGAGGAGGAGGAGGAGGAGGAGGAGGAGAAGCAGGTGGTGGTAGAGGTGCAGAAAGAAATAATATGTTTCAGTACGATGAAACATGAGAAAAAATAGATTCGTTCATATTAACCAATTGATCCGTTTATAATATGACTAGCTAGCAGGCTAGCTGGGGGGCTCCACCCCCTGGACCCCTGGCAAAAATCAAAAGAGTGAGCGCTTCGCGCTCACCAGGGGGCTTCGGCTCCGTAGAGATAGTGAGCGCTTCGCGTCAACCATGGGAAAGCGCATTGAAAACGCAAGAAAAACTGCAAAAACGCCGATTTCTGGCGTAATTTTGGGAGAAACAGATTGTTTTTATACCTTAAACAAACCTAAGTACCAAATTTCAACATCTTCTGCCAATTAGTTATCGAAAATGCTGAGGAAACGCCCAAAATCGCTAAAAAACGCAAATATCGGGTGTTTGAAGGTCCAACTGAACATGCATGCCAAATTTGAACGCATTTGGTTCGGTAGATGAATGGATGAATGAGTGCCATTTCACTTTTAAATACTTCATTATACATATAATATAGAAGGATATGGGATATTGCAACTATTCAATTGCTTCTAAAATCATAATAATTTATTGAACGAAACTCCTTATTAATAATGCTATAATATAAATATGTATATAATTTAGATAAGTATATTATAGCATAATCAATTGGGAATTTTGTTCGAAAAATAATTATTTATATAATACGTATGAATATATTATTATCATGGCAAAACAAGAACTATAATTATTGTGGATATATCGACTAAAATAAAAAATTATGATTATGGTCAAAATAATTATTTCATGGATAGTACAGAGCATTAATGAGGAATTAATTATTCAAACAATATGAAGCGACAATATATATTTTTTCTATCTTATGGCTTTTATTGGTGAGGAGACCCTTATGGGTAGGTTCCACATCGCCTTATTATTTTTTGTATCGGTCACCCATCCAAGAGCAGTCTTGGATGTTTGTTACTCAACCACATGATTACTCAGCAACCGCTCTCACTGAGTGACCACAAGATACAGTTAAAATATGACAAAGGAGGAACGTAGGAGTGATCCGGCCCTGAGGACCAAAAAAAAAGAGATACAAGTTTGTGGAGGTGGAAGGAAGGAGGGTGAAGAAAAAGGAAAAGAGAGGATAGATGGGATAAAGGCAATTGAATTCCAAACCGGGGACCATCGTAATTCTCTCGAATAGTGATGTTGGTAGAAGCATAGGTCGGCTATAATAGATTTCCAAGAATAGCCCATTCAGTAAGCTGGATTGAAATCCCTTACAGAGGAGAAAAAAGGAAGATTCTGGCGTGAAAAGAGTAAGAGCGAGAGGGAGAAGATTCCTGAAGGATTTGTTAGCAAATATGAGAAGGTGTATAAGGATGATGAAAAGGAGAAGGATGAGGAGAAGGAGGACAAGAAGGAGGACAAGAAGGAGGAGTAAGAGGAAGAGGAGGAGAAGGAGGAGAAGGACGAGAAGGAGGAGAAGGAGGAGGAGGAGGAGGAGGAGGAGGATGAAGAGGAGGAGTAGGAGGATGAAGACGAGGAGGAGGAGGAGGACAAGGAGGAGAAAGTGGAGGAGGTGGAGAAGGATGAGTAAAAAAAGGAAAAGGAATAGAAAACAAGAATAAGACAGAAAAGGATAAGGAGGGGAAGAAGAATGGGAAGAACTAGAGAGAGGAAATTAGAAACGAAATAAGGAGGAGGAGGTAGGATAGAATGAAAATCAAGAGAAGACGAAACAAATGGAAAGAAATAGAAGGAGACGAAAAAATGCCATGAGTAGAAGAAGACAATCACGATGACGAAGAAGAAGAAAAAGAACAATGGATAGGTGGAGGAGGAGAAGTAAGTGGAGGAGGTAGAGAAGTAGGAGGAGAAGGAAAAGATGGAGAAGGAGGTTGATGAGGAAAAAGGAGAAGAAGGTGAGGAAGAAAGGAAAGGGAAGAAGGACTGAGAAGAAGGAGAAGGAGAAGAAAAAGAATAAGGAGGAGAAGGAGATGGAAGAGAATAAGGAGAAGAAGAAAGAGAAATGGAAGAAGAAGGAGAACAAAAAGAAGAGGAACAAGAATACAAAGAAACATGGGAAGGTGGGGGAAAGGTGAAGAATTATGAGGAGGAGGAGAAGAAGGAGGAGGTAGAGGAGGAGGAGGAGGAGGTAGAGAAAGAAGTGGAGGAGAGAAGCGGAAAAAGAAGAGAAGGAGAATATGTGAGAAGGAAGAGAGAAAGATCGAGAAATAGAGTGGGAAGAAGAATCACAACTTCCCATACTATACTATTTCTTAAGACTACTCTTCAGAAGATGAAAGATAAAGAAGAAAAAATAAAAATGAGAGTAAGAAGAAGAAGAAAAGAAGAAGGGAGAATAAGAAGAAGAAGGAGTAGAAAGAATAGTAGGAATGCATTGAACAAGATCGAGGAGACCCTTATGCCCCAAAGTAGTATATCTCCGTTGAAAAGACATCCCAAATGGTTCAATACTCTCCAAATTGAAAATAAGAAAGATTCCGTTAATGGGTAGTATTTTACAAATTGCTAGAGCAGACTAGACAGCTGTTAGGATTAATTGTGATTCTGAATTTCTATTGTAATGAGATATTCTTGTTGTATAATAGATAGCTAATAGAAATAGATAGCATAGAGAAAGCATAGAGATAGAGATATAGATAGCATAGATAGCATAGATAAAGCATGCTGACAAAACAGCTGACAATACGATAGACGAAGCGGCAAAAGCAAGAAACGACCAATCCTTTGCTGGAGTAGATTATTCATCACCATGTTAAACAATGGAAAAATGATGTGATGGTGGCGATATCTCTGGTGACTTGAGTGTACTTCACACACTAGCTATATTAAGTAGTAAACAATCGTCCCTAGCAGATGATTCATCTACTTCTCTCATGCTTTCTCTATGGTCATAGTTAACAGTGATGTGTTACTGTTTTATAAACTTTTAGAATTTCATATATCAAAAAGAACTTTTTTCAAAATTAGTGAACATTTTGCAAAGTGAAATAGAACTTCAACCTAATGGAATTAGGTTATAAACGGCGAGGTGGAACTACCTTCGGGTCTCCCCACCAACCAAAGCCATACGCTAGATAGATAGTTAACTCGATAATATATAGTTTCAAACTGTCAGAGGAAATAGCTTTATTCAATAGAAGCAACTCCCTTGCGTTAATACACGATTTTTGTTGGAATCATTATCTTAAGAAGAGAATGGATAAAATTCTTCATTCATTTTAGATTGATGTAGGCATAAACCTACAATGGATGTATCCATTCTCTTTTCCTTATATTTCGTCCTTAAAATGCAAAATTTAAAAAAATGTTACCTATACATCGTCGCGCAGTTTCAAAATGAACAATCCTGCCAAATCTTATTGAAATCTGTCAATGCGTTTAGCCGTGAATGCGTTACACACACACACACACACACACACACACACACACACAGACGAAAGCCAATCGACTTGAAACAAGACTTCAGATCGTTCACGCTTTGCTCAGTCTTCTCTTCGCTCGGTCAATTGGTTTTGTCGACATTTTCATGTGAAATACTGAAATTAAACAACGAAAATCGATTTATGTGAATAGGAATCAATGTTGAAGTTCCCATACATGTAATCTGTTCTGAAATCCCGTTGTAAACCAGCTCGCATACTTGTACCACAGAGGAACGTCTGTAGGAAAATTCTATTATACCTACTTATTCATGCAGGACACGTTTTGTACATCTTTCGGTTTTCGAAGCAATTTTGGGGTTTTGGGAGGGATAAATGCCCCCCTTTATTCGAGAAATTTTGGTCCCTGAACAGGAAGTGGAGAAGGATGAGGAAGAGAAGGGGAACGAGGAGGATGAAGAGGAGAGAGGAATGGAGGAGGAAGAGGAGGAGGAGGAGGAAGGAGGAGGAGGAAAAGGAGCATAATCTTACCTTTCAATATAAAATTGCTCTGTTGTGAGTTTGAGGTCCTGGGATGAATTCATCTAGGTATTGGAACGTATGTTATGTTTCCTGTTCCTTCTTCCAACCGTGCTCTCATCTTTTCTCCTTCTTCTTCATTCCTTTTCTCTCCCTTTGCTTCTTTCTTCTCTTCCTCCTCCTTCTCCTCCACCTTCTTTTACTTGTTTTACTTGTTATTTCCTCCTTTTTCTCCTTTCCCTCCTGTTTTATTCTTTCTTATTCTTCTTCATCTTCTCCTCCTTCTCCTTCTTTTTCTTCCCATTTTTTCTCCTTCTCCTCCTTCTTTTTCTGCTTGATTTTTTCTTCTCATTTTTTATTCTTCATCTTATTCTTCTCCATCTTCTCCTTTTTTTGTTCTTTTTCTTCCACTTCTTTTTCTGCATCTTTTTCTTCATCTTCTTCTTCTCCTTTCTTGTATCCTCTTCTTTTTTTCTCCATCTTCTAATTCTTCTTCTCCTTCTTCATCCTCTTCTTCTACTACTCCTCCTCCACCACCTTTTCCCTCTTCTTCTATGCTGATCCTGCTTAATCTTCTGCTGCTGTTGCTCCTTCTTCTTCTCATTCCTCTTCTTCTCTCTTTTTCTCTCCTCTTCTCCTCCAGAAGGAGAGGGAGGAGGAAGAGAAGAAGAAAAAGAAGATGAATGAGAAAAATGAAGAAGAAAAGGATAAAAACGTCGAAGTGGGAGATGGAGGAGAAGAAGAAGAAAAAGAAAAACAAAAACAAAAACTTCTTCTTATTCTTCTTCTTGTTCTTCTCCTCTATCATCCAAAGGAGAAAAAGGAGGAGGGAAAGAAGAAAAAAGATGAACAGTGAGAAAAAGGTAAGAAGGAAAACTGGTGGAAAAGAAAACGAAGAAGAAGAAGAAGGAGGAGGAGTAGAAGAAAGAAGAAGAAGAAGAAGAAGAAGAAGAAGAAGAAGAAGAAGAAGAAGAAGAAGAAGAAGAAGAAGAAGAAGAAGAAGAAGAAGAAGAAGAAGAAGAAGAAGAAGAAGGAGAAGAAGAAGAAGAAGAAGAAGAAGAAGAAGAATAGGATAGCAAGCCTAGTTCAAGCCTAGTAGGAGCACTCCTACTCCTTCACATGTATGGACATGTGAACTGAAAAACATATTCGGTACAGTGATGAACATAATAGTAGGTACTGTTGACTGGAATTTGAAAAAAAAAATATTAAGGAAAGGCAATGGTGATAAACTAGGGAGAAAGAAACAAAGGAAGTAGAAGGAATAGAAGTCGTGATTCCCGTCAGCTTCTGTTTGAAGAAATACAGGTGTGTTGTAGGCTACTTCGAAAGTGTTCCATGGAATCAAGGAAAATGTGCTTCTCAGACGAAAAAGTAGACGAAGAAGTAGAGGAGAAAGAAAGAGAAAAACAAGAAGGAGAAGCAGGAAAAGGGGAAGAAGAAGAAGAAGAAGAAGAAGAAGAATGAGGATGAGAAGAGAAATTGAAGTGAACAGGAGAGCAAGCCTAGTCCATTAGATCGAAGCCCACCCCTTGAGACTAACAAGACGTTTCATTACTTGAGTCTCTGCTCCCAGTTTTCGTTAATTTTTAAAGTATCACACTGCTTTTCTCCTCCTTTTCCTCCCTCCTCCTCCTCTTCCTCCTCCTTCTCCTCTGCTCTAACACCCAGTTATCCTCCCTGATATGATATTCCCTCTCATCTTCTTCTTCTTCTTCTTCTCCTCCTTCTTTTCCACCTTCTTCTTCTCAAACTTCTTCTTATTCTTCTTCATCTTCTTCTTCTTCTTCTTCTTCTTCTTCTTCTTCTTCTTCTTCTTCTTCTCTTCTTCTTCTTCTTCTTCTTCTTCCTTCTTCTTCTTCTTCTTCTTCTTCTTCTTCTTCTTCTTCTTGTTCTTCTTCAAGAATGTGACTCATTTTCATCTCCTCTCTTCTATCTCCTCCTCTTTCTTCTTCTTCTCTTCTCCTTCCTTCTTCCTTCTCTTCTCTCTCTCCGTCTCTCTCTCTTCTCTCCTCTTCTCTTCATCATCACATCTCTTCCCACAACTAAACCTCTCCTTATCGTGTGGCGCCTATTCTCATATTCTGTGTGTATTTATAAATGCAAGTACTGTACTCTTAATACCCTTTCATACGCATTCTATTAGATTATTTCTGGGTCACTCTGTATAAACATTGAAGACGACCTTTTGTTTATCAAACGACATTTCCAAACAATTGTACGGAACTAAGACTTAATCCAAGCATTGTTCTAGTCTGTGGTCAAACAGTGGTGGTAGGTACCAACTTTGAAAATTTATCACGTGTATTATTGTTCTGTTAGGTTGGTAGGGATAGGTCTATAGTAGAATAGTCATCTCTTGTTTGAGATATATCAAGCTTAATATGAATTTAGTTCTTGCTTTCTTAATCCTTTTATATTTTAAAAATATAATATCAATGCATGGTTTGTTTAAATGATGATGAAGATGAAGATGTAGATGAATAAGTAGAAGAAGTAGGAGGAGGAAAAGAAGAAGAGGAAGAGAACGGAGGAGGAGAAGGAGAAGCAGAAAGAGAAAAAGAGGAGAAAAAGAAGAATGAGAATAAAGAGGTGAAGAACAAGAAGTAGAAAAAGGAGAAGAAGGAGTAAAAGCAGGGGGAGAAGAAGAAGAAGAATGAGAGAAAGAAGGAGAAGAGGAAGAAGAAGAAGAAGAAGAAGGAGGAAGAAGAAGAAGAAGAAGGAGAAGAGAGAAGAAGAAGAATAAGAAGAAGGAATAAGAAGAAGAAGAAGAGAAGAATAAGAAGAAGAAGAAGAAGAAGAAGAAGAAGAAGAAGGAAGAGAAGATGAAGAAGAAGGATGATGAAGAAGAAAAAGAAGAAGGAAGAGGTTGTGATGAAGAAAGGGGATGAGGTGATGAAGAAAAGTCAATTTTTTTAAAAGAGGAAAAGAAGAAGAGGAAGAAGAAAGAGGAGATGATGAAGATGAGTGTCAATTTTCCAGAAGAAACAGAAGGAGAAGAAGAAGAAGAAGGAGAAGAAGAAGAAGAGAATAGGATGATAAGAAGAATAAGATGAATGATAAGAAAGAAGAATAACAATAAATGATAAAAAGAAGAGAGATAATAAGAAGGAGAAAAGGAGATGAGGAGTGTGGGGAAGAAGAAGAAGGAAGGAAGAAGGAAGAAGAAGAAGGAAGAAGAAGAAGAAGAAGAAGAAGAAGAAGAAGGATGAAGATGATGTCATATTCTTTAGGAAAAAAAAGAAGAAGAGGAAGGAGTTGAGAAAGACAGGAGAAAGGGAGTAAAGTATCGAGAGGAAACTCAAAACTTGCATTTCAAAGACTACTCTTGGAAAGGCCTAATGAAAAGTTGAAATTCTATTATTTGTTAGGCTTTTAACAGTTAGTAATGGCATTGGAATAAAAAGCGGGACAAAGTTTTCCAATGGAAATTGCAAAGAGAAGACAAGAAAGAGAGGGTAGGGTGAGAAAGAGAAAGAGGTGGGAGAGAGAGAGAGAGAGAGAGATTATAAGTAGGAAAAATAAACAAAACCATAACCGAATTAGTGGAAATGCAAATTACTTTTACTGTTCGGCAGGAAGTTTTTGGCGTGTTTTCAATAAAGATCTGGTTGAAAGGAGAGGAATGATAAGAGAAAGAGGAGAAGGATGAATAGAAGGAGGAGGAGGAGGAGAAGGAGGAGGAGGAGTAAGAGGAGGAGGAGGAGGAGGAGGAGGAGGAGGAGGAGGAGGAGAAGGAAGACTTCAGATAGCAGACAGTTTCAAGCAGAGCAGTAACTTAAGTCTACTTTTGGTTCAGGCGTACACTGGTTAGTCAAGACAAGAAGACGAGATTAGTCACGTTTAGTCACAGTGGCGAAGCAGCACACACCAATGCAATGACTAATCGGTATGTGTTGCTTCATAAGCAACTATGTGAAGTACTGTGACTAAACGTGACTAATCTCGTCTTGTCTTGTCTTGACTAACCGGTGTACGCCTAGCCTAATGAAATCAAAGGATTCTCCAACACTTGGATAATAGAAAGCTTACCGCTGCAGTATGGTAGAACTATACAATAGAAAGAATAGAAATTGTTGGGAAGGAGTTATGGCTTGAAGACATCGTTTTTTAAACCCTCAGTTCAGCCAGGGTTTAATATACGGCAGCACTTTGCGACCTGCTAAACCAGGGTTCGAATTTGTTAGGTTGCTAAATCACCAACCCGAAGTGCAACTAGTGGAAATGGTATTTGAGGAGGAATAGGTCTCGAAGAGTGGGAGGAGAAGGGAGTGGGGAGAAGCAGTGGAGGAGGAGGAGGAGAAGGGATTGGGGTGAAGGAGGATAAGGAGGAGGAAGAGGAGGAAGAGGAGGAGAAGGAGAAGACGGAGGAGGAGGAGAAAGAGGAAGAAGAAGAAGAAGAAGAAGAAGAAGAAGAAGAAGAAGAAGAAGAAGAAGAAGAAGAAGAAGAAGGAGGAGGAGGAGGAGGAGGAGAAGGAGGGAAGAGGAAGAAGGATGATGGAAAAGAAGGAGGAGGAGAATAGGAGGAGGAGAAGGAGAAAATGTAGAAAGAGAAGAAGGAGAAGGGAGGAGAGAAGAAAGTGAAGGAGACTGAAGAAAATAAAAGAAGAAGAAGAAAGGAGAAGAGGCGAAGAAGATAGGAGGAGAAAAAAGAAGAAGGAAGGAAGAAGAAGAAGTAGAAGAGTAAGAAAAGACGAAGACAAAGAAAAAGGAGGAGAGATGAAGAAAGAAGAAGAAGAAAAGAATAGTAGAATAGGGATGATAAAACAAGGAGAAGAAGAAGAAGAAAAGAAGAAGAAGAAGGAAGAAGAAGAAGGAGAAGGAAGAGAAGAAGAAGATAAAGAAGAAGAACAACAACATGAAGAGAAGGAGGAAGAAGAAGAGAGAAAAGAGAGAAGAAGAAGGAAGAAGAGGAAAGAGAAGAAGTAGAGAGAAGAAGAGAAGAAGAAGAGGAAGAAGAAGAAGAAGAAGAGAGTTAGAAGAAGAAGAACAAGAAGGAGAAGAGGAAGATGGAAGCAAGAATAGATGATAAAAACAAGGAGGAGAAGAGAAAAAGAGAAAATCAAAAAGCGATAGAGAAGTTTGTAGGAAAAGAGAGGAGAAGAAGAAGGGAAGGAGAATAAAGAAAAGGAATTAAACTTCCTTCACTTCACTTTCTCAACTACGTTTGTAAAAACGTTACCAAGGAGAGTCGAGTGTTAGAGTAGGACGAAGAAGTGAGTGGAGAAAGGTGTAGAAGAAGAATGGACCACCAATAAAATCCAAGTTACCCTTTTTTGTAAAGTATGGCATTGCTCGATGGTTAGGAAGAAAGTTGAATTTAACAATTCCAAGACTTGGAAAGAGATTTAAGCTTTCATGTAAGAAGGTAGAGGAGGAGAAGGAGGAGAGGAAGAGGAGGAAAGAAGAAGGAGTTGAGGGAGGAGGAGGAAAAGGAGGAGGAGGAGGAGGGAGGAGGAGGAGGAGGAGGAGGAGAAGGTGGTGAAGCAGGTGATAGAGGTGCAGAAAGAAATAATAATTATGTTACAGTAGCATGAAACATGAGATTAAGTAGCAAGAAAAAAGAGATTCGTTCATATTAACCAATTGATCCGTTTATAATATGACTAGCTAGCAGGCTAGCCAGGGGGCTCCACCACCTGGCCCCCTGGCAGAAATCAAAAGAGTGAGCGCTTCGCGCTCACCAAGGGGCTTCGGCTCCGTGGAGGTAGTGAGCGCTGCGCGTCAACCATGTGAAAGCGCTTTGAAAACGCAAGGAAAACTGCAAAAACGCCAATTTCTGGCGTAATTTTGGGAGAAACATATTATTTTTAGACCTTAAACAAACCTGAGTACCAAATTTCAACATCTTCTGCCAATTAGTTATCAAAAATGCTGAGAAAACGCCCAAAAGCGCTGTAAAACACGAATATAAGGCGTTTGAAGGTCCAACTGAACATGCATGCCAAATTTGAACACATTTGGTTCTGGTAGATGAAATGGATGAATGAGTGCCATTTCACTTTTAAATACTTCATTATACATATAATACAGAAGGAGATGGAATATTGCAACTATTCAATTGCTTCTAAAAGCATAATAATTTATTGAACAAAATTCCTAATTAATAATGCTAATTAATATAATATAAATATGCATATAATGTAGATAATTATATTATAGCATAATCAATTGGAATTTTTGTTCGAAAATAATTATTTATATAATAGAATATATATTATTATCATGGCAAAACAAGAACTATAATTATTGTGGATATATCGACTAAAATAAAAATTATGATTATGGTCAAAATAATTATTTCATGGATAGTACAGAGCATTAATGAGGAATTAATTATTCAAACAATATGGAAGCGACAATATATATTTTTCTATCTTATGGCTTTTATTGGTGAGGAGACCTTGGCGGTAGGGTTCCACCTCGCCTTATTATTTTTTGTATCGGTCACCCATCCAAGAGCAGTCTTGGATGTTTGTTACTCAACCACATGATTACTCAGCAACCGCTCTCACTGAGTGACCACAAGATACAGTGAAAATATAAAAAAAAAAGAGGAACGTACAAGAGATCCGGCCCAGAGGACCAAAAAAAAAAAAAGAGATACAAGTTTGGGGAGGTGGAAGGAAGGGGGGTGAAGAAAAAGGAAAAGAGAGGATAGATGGGATAAAGGCAATTGAATTCCAAACCGGGGACCATCGTAATTCTCTCGAATAGTGATGTTAGTAGAAGCATAGGTCGGCTATAATAGATTTCCAAGAATAGCCCATTCAGTAAGCTGGATTGAAATCCCTTACAGAGAAGAAAAAGAGAAGATTCTGGCGTGAAAAGAGTAAGAGCGAGAGGGAGGAGATTCCTGAAGGATTTGTTAGCAAACATGAGAAGGTGTATAAGGATGATGAAAAGGAGAAGGATGAGGAGAAGGAGGACAAGAAGGAGGACAAGAAGGAGGGAGTAAGAGGAAGAGGAGGAGAAGGAGGAGAAGGACGAGAAGGAGGAGAAGGAGGAGGAGGAGGAGGAGGAGGAGGAAGAAGAGGAGGAGGAGGAGGAGGAGGAGGAGGAGGAGGAGGAGGAGGAGGAGGAGGAGAAAGTGGGGGAGGTTGAGAAGGATGAGTAAGAAAAAAGGGAAGGAATAGAAAACAAGAATAAGACAGAAAAGGAGAAGAGGGAGAAGAAGAATGGGAAGGATTAGTAAGAGGAAATGAGAAAAGAAATAAGGAGGAGGAGAAAGGATAGAATAAAAATTAAGAGGAGACGAAACAAATGGAAAGAAACAGGAGAAGGCGAAAAAATTCCATGAGTAGAAGGAGACAATCACGACGATGAAGAAGAAGAAGAATGGGTAGGTGGAGGAGGAGAAGTAAGAGGAGGAGGTAGAGAAGTAGGAGGAGAAGGAAAAGATGGAGAAGGAGGTTGATGAGGAAAAAAGGAGAAGAAGGTGAGGAAGAAAGGAAAGGGGAAGAAGGACTGAGAAGAAGGAGAAGGAGAAGAAAAGAATAAGGAGGAGAAGGAGATGGAAGAGAATAAGGAGAAGAAGAAAGAGAAATGGAAGAAGAAGGAGAACAAAAAGAAGAGGAACAAGAATACAAAGAAACATGGGAAGGTGGGGAAGGGTGAAGAATTATGAGGAGGAGGAGAAGAAGGAGGAGGTAGAGGAGGAGGAGGAGGAGGTAGAGAAAGAGTGGAGGAGAGAAGCGGAAGAAGGAAGGAGAATATGTGAGAAGGAAGAGAGAAAGATCGAGGAAATAGAGTGGGAAGAAGAATCACAACTTCCCATACTATTTCTTAAGACTACTCTTCAGAAGATGAAAGATAAAGAAGAAAAATAAAATGAGAGTAAGAAGAAGAAGAAAGAAGAAGGAGAATAAGAAGAAGAAGGAGTAGAAAGAATAGTAGGAATGTATTGAACAAGATCGAGGAGACCTATGCCCCAAAGTAGTATATTCTCCGTTGAAAAGACATCCCAAATGGTTCAATACTCCAAATTGAAAATAAGAAAGATTCCGTTAATGGGTAGTATTTACAAATTGCTAGAGCAGACTAGACAGCTGTTAGGATTAATTGTGATTCTGAATTTCTATTGTAATGAGATATTCTTGTTGTATAATAGATAGCTAATAGAAATAGATAGCATAGAGAAAGCATAGAGATAGAGATATAGATGGCATAGATGGCATAGATAAAGCATGCTGACAAAAACTGACAATACGATAGACGAAGCGGCAAAAGCAAGAAACGACCAATCCTTTGTTGAGTAGATTATTCATCACCATGTTAAAACAATGGAAAATGATGTGATGGTGGCGATATCTCTGGTGACTTGAGTGTGTACTTCACACACTAGCTATATTAAGTAGTAAACAATCGTCCCTAGCAGATGATTCATCTACTTCTCCATGCTTTCTATGGTCATAGTTAACAGTGATGTGTTACTGTTTTATAAACTTTTAGAATTTCATATATCAAAAAGAACTTTTTCAAAATTAGTGAACATTTTGCAAAGTGAAATAGAACTTCAACCTAATGGAATTAGGTTATAAACGGCGAGGTGGAACTACCTTCGGGTCTCCCCACCAACCAAAGCCATACGCTAGATAGATAGTTAACTCGATAATATATAGTTTCAAACTGTCAGAGGAAATAGCTTTATTCAATAGAAGCAACTCCCTTGCGTTAATACACGATTTTTGTTGGAATCATTATCTTAAGAAGAGAATGGATAAAATTCTTCATTCATTTTAGATTGATGTAGGCATAAACCTACTTGTTTTATGGTAATATACCGATGAGGTTGGAATACGAGCATCAACTTTACATAAGGTTACTTAACGTTACTTAAGGTACCTCAAGAGTCGTTTGAAGGCTCTCATAATCCTTCTTGAAGAATGAATATTTATTACGTTCAAATTCCGCCCCTCCATGTTGACACAGCACATTCCTATTACTTTGAACTAATTGAATCTCATATCTATATCATTAGAATCTCATATCTATCTATCTATATTATAATTATGTAAAAGCGAAATGGCACTCACTCAGTCATTCATCAGCAGAATTAAAAATCTTCTGAACCAAATGCGTTCAAATTTGGCATGCATGTTCAGTTGGAGCTTTAGACACGCACTAAGAACGGATTTTGAAAACATCCCAAAGATACGCCCAATATTCGCATTTTTCTAGCGATTGTGTGCGTGTTCTCAGCTTTTTCGAGAACTTATTGGCAGGAAATGTTGAAATTTGGTACTTGGGTTCGTTTAAGGTCTAAAAAAAATATGTTAAAATCTAGAAATATATATAAAAGCGGAATGGCACCCACTCACTCACTCACTCACGCGTTATTGAGGCGTTTTATTATGGACATTATGGATATTTACTGTGTCTACGGGGGCGAAGCCCTCACTATGTCAATGGCTGCCAGGGGTCCTGGCTAGCCTGCTGGCTAGTTATGTAATAAGCTTCAATGGACTAGTTATTTTTTGCTGTGTTTAATCAAGCAAATACTGAAATCACTATAATTTTAAACTATCTATAATTCTCAATTTTCTAGTATTTAATGAACTACATTTTGTTATCTACATGAATAAAGTGACTAATCTTATCTAATCTATTATTATCATGGTCTCCACTACCTACGAACGCACAAGTCGAGAGCATATGTGGACATCACCTTGAAACCAAATAAAAAAAGGAAACAAGTTGGAAAGTGAAAGAAGGGGGAAAAGAGTGTAAATCATTCGCGAATATGAGAAAGTCATTATAGCAGTACAGCAGGGGTGTCGTAAGCAATTATACCCCCGGCTAATGAGGCCTAATTGCCTTGTGAGCCCTCTTTCACTCATTACCCTCCTTCTTTTTCTCCTTCTTCTACTTTTTCTTCATCATCATCTTCTTTTTCTTCTCTTTATTAACAGCGCGAATTAATTCCTCACCCGCACCATATAACCTTGCTTGCATTTGTCATTTTCGCCGCCCTTGGAAAGCAACAAAACAGAACAAGAAGAATGAAACATACTTCTGTCCTCTTCCTCCTCCTCCTCCAACTCCTCCTCCTTCTTCTTCTTCTTCCTCTTCTTCTTCTCCTTCCTCTTCTACATCTTCTTCTTCTACATCTTTTTCTTCTTCTTCTTTTTATTTCTTTGATCCTTCCTCTTTTTCTTATTCTTTTTTCTTTTTCTTCATCAACTCCATATTTCACCCTATTTCTACTTCTACTCCTCCTCCTTCTTCCTTTCTTGTTTTTCTTCCTCTTCTTCTTCTTTCTTCTTCTTCTTCTCCTTCTTCTCCCTCTTCTTATTCTTATTCTTATGTTTCTATTTTCTTTTTTCTCTTCATCTTCATATTCCACCTTAATCTTCTTTTTCCCAACTCCTCTCTTATTTCTTTTTCTGCCTTGTTTTCTTCCTCTTCTTATTTTTATTTTTCACCTCATTCTACTTCTTCTTTCCTCCTCTTCCCTTCTTCTTGAGTGTCTAATTCTCATCCAATACGAAAATTCCTATCAAGACCTAGTTACCATCCAATAAAATACCAACCTTTTTGTTTATGTACTTCTTTCATTCTTCCTCTCCTTCTTCTTCTTATCCTTCTTATTCTTCTTCGTATTCTTCCTCTCCTTCTTCTTCTTCTCCTTTTATCCTCCCTCCTTCTTATTCTACTTCTACTACTTATTCTTCATCATCATCTTCTTCTTCTTCCTCTTCCTCGTCTTCTCTCCTTCTTCTCCTTCTTCTTCTTCTTGTTCTTTCCCTTTTACTCTTTCACGTTCTTCTTTCCTTCTTCTTCTTCTTCTTTTTATTCTTCATCACCCTCGTCTTCTCCTACTCCTTCCTCTTCCCTTTCTTGTTTCCTTCCTTTTACTCCTTCACGTTCCTCTTTTGCTTCTCCTTCTCCCTTGCCTTCTTCTTCTTCTTCTTTTTCTTTCTCTCCCACTCCATCTTTCTCTCCTACCTTCTCCTCCACTATCACAGTACTACTGTAACAATATTACCGAATACAATCACATCACATAAAATAATACTGATCAACTCCAAAACGACTAAAATCAATCCTCCAACAAGCATTCACACAACTCGGTCGAAAGCCATCTCTTGTTCAAATCTAGCTTCATCTTTATCAAACAACTTGTTTCTCAGTCACCCTGTATTCGAATTTAGATTCACCTGAGCCGAAACACAGACAGTTTATTATTAGCAACTGCTACCTGGAAAGTGACAGATATCACTCTACATAACAATGCATAATTATTATGAACTGTGTCACCTTTGACTTTGATCTATCCAACGCCTTCGACAGGTAAAGCATGCGCTTCACTGCACTAATTGGGAATATTGCGCCGGGGTTCTGTCTTTGCACCCTCGGTGTTGCTCATTTATCTATGTTTGGAACAAACATACAAACTTGGGCTACACTGTATGTATAAGGACAATGTATATATACAGGGTGATTCTAAAATAGACCGACAAACTTCGTGAGCGTGTTTCTGACATTGAAATTAAGAAAAAAGTTCCAGTAAACATGGGTCCTAAAATGCTTCATTTCCCTCCTAGTCGTCATTTTGTTTTTTCAATTTTTTCCTCTTCAGAATGGTTTGGCAAATTTTGTTGAAATTTGGCATGATCTAGGCCAAGATGAAGGTCTGCTGTGAAAAAATGGGGCAACCTCATCTGACGAAATATTTCAAAATGGCATGCATTTGAAAAATTAAAATTGAAATAACTCGAAAATCGCAGTGTTTAAATAAGACACTAGTCATGCTATTTTGTTTAAAAAAAAATGAAACTTTAAAACTGTTATAAGCTTTTATAAACAACTTAATAACAAACTGATTATAAGAATTGAGTGGAATCTACGTCGAAAATGTTTGCGTAAGAGTTCCGATTTCAAGACAAAGATGGCGGAAAAATTCAGAATATGGAATGCTTGAACATTGGAATATAATAAATTAACTGTGCTCTTAATATCGAAGCTCGATTCTTCTTCTTCTTCTTCTTCTTCTTCTTCTTCTTCTTCTTCTTCTTCTTCTTCTTCTTCTTCTTCTTCTTCTTCTTCTTCTTCTTCTTCTTCTTCTTTTCTTCTTCTTCTTCTTCTTCCCTCTACTTCCTCCCCACTCCTTCCATTCCGTTTAGAGATTCTTCTTGTTCTTCAAACTTGTCTCTCCTAGTTTCAAGTACTTTTCCAATACAAAACAATGTCTGAAGAAGCGTGAGAAGAAGAAGAAGAAGAAGAAGAAGAAGAAGAAGAAGAAGAAGAAGAAGAAGAAGAAGAAGAAGAAGAAGAAGAAGAAGAAGAAGAAGAAGAAGAGAAGAAAGAGAAAGTAGAAAGGCAGAACTTTTGATGTCTGACAATTATTATCTGACTTCCTATTGTCTCTGCTCGTGTGCAACTTCTGGTCTACTAACTTTCTTACTTCATCTTCTTCTCTCTTCTTTCTTCTTCTTCTCTTCTTCTTCTTCTCTCCCTCTTCTTCTTCTACTCCTTCTTCTTCTTCTTCTCTTCTTCTTCTTCTTCTTCTTCTTCTTCTTCTTCTTCTTCTTCTCCTTCTCCTTCTTCTTCTTCTCCTCCTTCTTCTCTTCTCCTTCTTCTTCTTCTTCTTCTTCTCCTTCTTCTTCTTCTCCTCCTTCTTCTTCTTCTTCCTTTCTTCTCCTCTTCCTTCTTCTTCTCCTCCTTCTTCTTCTCCTTCTTCTCTTCTTCTTCTTCTTCATCTCCTTCTTCTTCTTCTTCTTCTTCTTCTTCTCCTTCTCCTCCTTCTTCTCCTCCTCCATGCTTCCCACACCTCGTATCCATCAATCTTCCATTCCATTTTTCCTTATCGATTCCAATTCTATCAGGCTAAGCTCTGATATAAGTTGCGAACTTTTGTTTTGTTCTAAGCTCAGAACAGCTTGGGAGTATGAAAAAGCAACAAGTAGGGAAAAAATGGTACTTCAGACTTTTTCTATAAAGGTGGATAAATGTCTACAAAAACAAAAAAGTCCTCAAAAAAGTGAGGGAAGCGGTTGGTCCCAGTGGCAGAGGCGAGTCTAATCGGTGAGATTAGATAAGAGACAGCGCCTACCACTCCTGTTGTAACGGTGACCGGCTTCTCTAAATACAATGAGCTTTAAAACTGCTTCCTGGTGGTTCGGAACCCACCTAAAGCTGTAAGTCCATTCATCTCTCATCATCATTGAGGGTTAAGTGAGGGCCGACTGCGCCCTAACTTCGCCCTCCTAGGTTCAAATAAAGGCAGTCATTCAATTCAATTCAATTCAATCATCTTCCTTCCCATTACTCACGCACAAGCTTAGAGCTTTTGTAGGCATCATCCCTAGCAGAAAAAATAACGTTTCATCAGTATACCACGGTAAAAAAATAATGCATTACCCCAAACACTGCTCCATCATGGAAAAATATTATTTGCTTTCCTATTAGCTGTGAGCATCTACGGTGTTGCGCTCTGGCGGATGCGGATAATCGTAGGAATCTTTCCAAGAAGATTAACATGGGAATGGATAGGCTTATGTACGTAAAAATTAGTTTATAATTGAAATAGAATTCCCTGTCGCTATTTTTCCTACTTATCGATTGTGGAATTAAATTTCTCCTTCTTTTCCTTTCCCTAACCCTTCTGCCTCCCAGCGTCGGGTGAGAAATTATATTATTTAAAATGATAAAATGAACATATCGCATGTTCTTAATCATTATTATAATCTTCAATTTAAGTTTTAAAAATCAACTTTGAAGGTTATGTTTCAAGCTGGCTGAGCAGACGAAGTATTATCCACAGCTGAGTTCATTCCCATTGTTCATTATTATGAAATGGATTATGGGCGCGAGACTTCAAATCAATCATATGCTTTTGAACTGAATTTTTAACTCGATTAATTCAAAACTGAGATCCGATTTCTTTGATGAATCACTTTACGTTTGGCAATATGGAAGGAATAGAAGCCGCAATTACTATTATAAACGGTATTTATACAATTAGGAATACGACAATACTTCAAATGCATTGTAAATGCTCATTTTCTATCCTTTCTCATGTTAAACTACCCGGTTTCGTTCACTCAAATTCCGCGTGAGCACAGGTGTCGATTTTATTATCCCCACCACCTACGTGCACACAGCGAATATGAGACTTCTGAGATATCGATTTTTTAGAATGAAAAATGACGAATATAACATTTTCCTCTTGAACGATTTTGAAATAATCACAATAATAATGACGTTTCATCAGTATATCATGGAAACAGATTTCTATTTTGCCTCAGGGTCTATTCTATGATCATTTTTCATCCCCCCTCCACATTCTGTCTGATCGTATACTTTTACAAAAATCGCCTTTGGCACTACTCCATAACTGATATCAATCTTTTCCCCTCTTCGAATTCCGTCTAGTTCTTCTTCTTCTCTATTTCTTCTTCTCTCTCTCTTCTTCCTCTTCTTCTTCTTCCTTCTTCTTCCTTCTTTCTTCTCTTCTTCTTCTTCTTCTTCTTCTTCTTCTTCTTTTTCTTCTTCTTCTTCTTCTTCTTCTTCTTCTTCTTCTTCTCTCTTCTTCTTCTTCTTCTTCTTCTTCTTCTTCTTCTCCTTCTTTCTTCTTCTTCTTCTTCTTCCTTCTTCTTCTTCTTCTTCTTCCTTCTTTCTCTTCTTCTCCTTCTTCTTCTTCTTCCTGTTCTTTTCTTCTTTCTTCTCTTCTTCATCCTTCTTCTTCCTCTTCTTCTTCTTCTTTTCTCTTCCCTATTTTCTTTTCTTCCTTCTTCTTCTTCCTTCTTGTTCTCCTTCCCCATTTCTCTTTCTCTTCTCCTTTCTTTCTATTCTTCTCTCCTTCTTCCCTCTTCCTCTCTTTTACCTTCTTTTCTTCATCTCCTTCTTCCCTCCTCTTTCTCTTCTCTTCTCTCCATTGAATCCCTTTCTATTTTCTTCTTCACTTCATTCCCTTTCACTGTGCTGTTTCACTCCCAACTACTTCTCTCACATCTCCTTTTACCCCCCTGTTTCCCTCTCTCTTTACCACTTCTCTTGTCTCTTTCTCCCTACAATCCTTTCACATCTCTTTCTTTCACTTCTTTTTCCATCCACTCTCTTTTCTCCAATCTATCCCTCGTTCGTACTTTCCTTTACCCTTTCTCATTCATCATCCTCCTCCTTCTTCCCGTTCTTCTTCTTTATTTTCTTCTTCTGCTTATTCTTTGCATCACTATTCAACAAACTTGAGACTGTCTACTCCTCTCTCTCTTTCTTCATTTCCGTCCTTTATTCTCCTTCCATCATCTCCTCCTCCTCACTCTTCTCCCTCTTATCCTACTTCCTTCTCCTTCCTTTCCTCCTCCAATTTCTTTTTCTTCTTCTTCCTTCTCCTTCTCCTCTTCTTCCTCTCCTCCATTTCCTCGTTCTTCCTCCTCCATCCTCTCATCCTTCTTCCTCCTTCCTCCTTCTCCTCTCTCTTCTCCTCCTCCTCCTCCCCCGCCTCCTCCTCCTCCTCCTCCTCCTCCTTCCTATCATTCCAATCCCCCTAAGCTATATTATGAAGAACATATTTTCTACCCTTCAACACTGTTGCCTGTATCAGTCTCTAGGCGATATTTATTCTCTATCTCATCATCTTTTCTCTCTGTCTTCTCCCCGTTGTCTTTCCTCTTCTTCTTCTTCTTCTTCTTCTTCCTCTTCTTCTTCATTATATCCGCCTTCTTCTTCTTTTTTCCCTGTGGCAGCATTTCATAAGTTGTATCATTTTCCTGTTCAGTGATGCTTCTAACAGCCTATAAAACCGATTTGAAACCACAGAGTGGTAGAAAAAATATGGGATATGGGGAGGCCTCTCTTTCGTCTTCTTATGTCTTCTCTTGTTTCTTCTTCTCTTCTTCGCCTTCTGTTCTTTCTCTCTCCTACACTTCTGTTCTTTTGTTTCTGTTAAGTTTTAATAAATAAAGAAGATAGCATTGGACATCCTTTTCCAAAATTTGAAATATGTATGAACTGTTGATAAATCACAATCATATTATCATCGACATCATTTTGATAAACATAATTATTACAACTATAAAATTTTTTTTTATCCACCACTATTGATACGGAAATCAGCGATGATAAAAGTATAATCATTATAATCTCTGCGAGCATGAGCTTCAATAGATTAGAAGTGGGAGATCCATTATCAAGGAGGGAGCATAAAACTGTACCTTAAAAAAATGGGAACAGAAGCGGATGAATAGGGAGATATCGTCGTTTTCTCCAATGACAAACGTTTGAAGAATGCTGTGGAGACTTGGAGATATTTTTGGAACACACTGTAAATAGAGAAGAAGAATCTTTAAAATCTTAGAAGAAGAAGAAAGAGGGAAGAAAGAGGATGAGGAGGAGGAAGGGAGAAAAGAAGTGGGAGAAGAAGAATAAGAAGAAGAAGAAGAAGAAGAATAAGAGAAGGAAGAAGTAGAAGAAGGAGGAGAAGAAGAAAGAAGAAGAAGAAATAGGAGAAAAGAAGAAGGAGAAGAAAATGGAGGAGGAGGAGAGAAAAGGAGAAGAAGAAACGGAAGAAGGAGGAGAAGAAGTGAAGTTAGAAGGAAAGAAGAAGAACAAGACTAATTAGAAGAAAATAAGAAGAAGAACGATAAGAATAAAAAGAGGAAGAGGAGGAAGGAGGAGGAGGAGGAGGAGGAGGAGGGATGAGGAGGAAGAGGGAGGAGGAGGAGGAGGGAGAAGAGAGGAAGAGGAAGGAGGGAAGAAGAGGAAGAGGAAGAGGAAGAGGAGGAGGAGGAGAAGGAGAAAGCAGTTTCGAGTTGTTGAATAGTGGTGCGTAGAGGTGAAATTAATAGAATGATAGAAATCTCATCGTCATGATCCTGAGGAGGTGTAGCCATTCTGATTGGATAGCAGATCCAATGTTGCCATGACAACAAACCGTATAACAGGAATATTTCCTCAACAACATGCTTGCCTTTGATCTATTAGAACGGAGGAGGAGAGGAAAGGAGAAGACTGGGAGAAGGAGAAAAAGAGAACGGAGAAGAAGAAGAAGAAGAAGAAGAAGAGAAGAAGAAGAAGGAGGAGGAGAAGAAGAAGAAGGAGAAGAAGAAGAAGAAGAAGAAGAAGAAGAAGAAGAAGAAGAAGAAGAAGAAAGAAGAAGTTAGAAGAAAGATAGGAGGAAGAAGAAGAGAAGAAGAAGGAGAAGAAGAAGGGAAGAAGAAGGAGAGAAGAAGGGAAGAAGAGGAGAAGAAGAAGAAGAAAGAAGAGAAGAAGAAGAAGAAGAAGAAGGAGGAGAACAAGGAGGAGGATGAAGAAGGAGGCGAAGCAGAAAGAGGATGAGGAGAAGAAGAACATAAAAGAAGAAAAGAAGGAGAAGGAGAAGGAGAAGTTGATTGATTGATTGGCTGCCTTTATTCCTGGGAGGAAAGATTGAAAAGAAGAGAGGAGGAAATGAGAGAAGAAGAACGATATGAAGGAGAAGAAGAGGGAGAACAAGGAGAACAAGCCGAAAGGGAGAGGAAAGAGGACAAGAAGAAGGCAGAAATGGGAATAAAGAAGAAGGAGAAGAACAAGAAAAATATAAATATGAGAAAGTAGAAACAGAAACAGAAGAAGAGGAAATAGATGATGAAGGAGATGGTCAAGAAAAAGACAGAGTTGAAAAAGTATGAGCAGGAGAAGAAGAAAAGGGAAAAGTAAAAAGATGACGACAAAAAGAAGCAAAGATGAAAGAGTAGAGACAGAAGCAGAAGAAGGAGAAGTGAGAGGAATATTAGGAGGAGGACAAGAAGTAGGCTGATATCAATAAGAAGATAGGAAAAAGAAATAGAAAGAAGGAATTCGCGGTGGGAGAAGAAGGAAAAGAATGAGGAGGAGGAGGAGAACGAGGAGGAAGGAAGAAGGAGAGAGAGGAGAAGCAGAAGTTGAAGATGGGAGAGAGGAAAGGAAGATAGAGAGAGGATGAATAGGGGATGAAAATGGAGCAGCATAAACTGAGAAAGAGGAAGAAGAAATAGAAGAGGTAAGAAGGAAGAAGTGGAAGAAAGAAATAAAAGACGAAAATATGGAAGAAGAAGAGAAGAAGAAGAAGAAGAAGAAGAAGAAGAAGAAGAAGAAGAAGGAGAAGAGGAAAAGAAGAATAAGGAGAAGAAGGAGAAGAAAGGAGAAGAAGAGGAGAAGAAGGAGGTAGAAGAAGAACAAGAACGAGAAGGAATAGAAGAGAAGAGAAGGAGGAAGAAAAAGGACAAGAGAGAAGTAGAGAAAGAAGAGAAGAAGAAGAAGAAGAAAAGAAGAAGAAGAAGAAGAACGAGGGGATGATGAATAAGTGAACGAATGATGAAGGTCAACAAAGATAAGATGGACAATGGAAGAGAGTGTGAGGGGGAGGAGAGAGAGTCAGAGAGTGAGATAGAGGAAAAGAGAAAAAGTGAGAGAGAGAGTAAGTTGGCAAGAGTAGAAGCGTTGACTGAATATTGTGGATGTCAGCTAAATCAATCCAGAGTTGGAAACTCGTCTGAGAACTTTGAATGATTCGAAGTAACTTGGATTGATTGGGATCGATTTGGTGCCGACTACAGAGGAGGAGGAGAAGCAGTGGATGAGGAAGAGGAGAAGAGGGATTAAAAGGAGGAGTGGATGAATAGAAGCGAGAAGTGAGAATGGAAACATAAGGTGAGAAGGAGGACGAAACGAAGATGAAAGAGTGGAAGCATGGTATCGAAAAAAGGACCAGAGCAAGAGAGGATGAGAGAAGATATGGGGAGGTGGTGGAATGAGATGAGGAAGGAGAAGAAGGAGGAGAAGAAGAAAGAACAAGAGGAGAGAAAAGAAGATGATGATGGAGGAAAAGGAGGAGAAAAAATAAGATGGAGAAAGAAGAAGGAAAAAGAAGATTTAGAAAAAGAAGGAGAAGAAGAAGAGTTGAAGGGGAGAAAAAAGGAGAAGAGGAAGAGGAAGAATAAGAAATAAGATGATTAAGAAGAGGAAGAAGAGGAATAAGAAGAATAAGAAAAAGTAGAAGAAGATGTTGGAGAAGGATAACGAGGAGAAGAAGAAGAAGAAGAAGAAGAGAAGCTAGGTGTGGGGAAGAAGAAGAGGAAAAATAAGAAAAGAAGAAGAAGAAGTTGAAGGAAGAAGAAGGGAAAATAAGGGAAAGAAGATAAGATGATTAAGGAGGTGGAGGAGGAGAAGGAATAAGAAGAAAAGAAGAAGAAGAAGAAGTTGAGAAAAAGAAGAAGTAGAAGAAGAAGAAGAAGAAGAAGGAAGAAGAAGATGAAGAAGAAGATGATGAGATAAGATGATTAAGGTGGAGAAGGAGGAGAAGGAAGAAGATAAGAAGAAGAAGAAGAAGAAGTTGGAGGAGAGAAGGAGAAGAAGAAGAAGAAGAAGAAGGAAGAAGAAGAGAAGAAGAAGATGAAGAACAAGAAGAACAGGAACAGGAACAAGAACGAGAACAAGACCAAGATCAAGAAGGTATTGAAGCATAGTGTCATGATAATTGGTTAGCAAATAGCTTGGAATCTCCAGATAGGTTAGAGACGCCCTATAGAATATTGAGTTATGTGAGAAGAGTGGGGGGGGGACCCCAGACATGAATTATATAATCCCCAAGGCGTTCCCCATAATCCTCTCTCTCATCTCATCTTTCCACCGATTTTCCACGCTTTCCCAACCTATTTTCCACGCCTCAATTCTGTTTTCCTCGGTTCAAATTCAAACCTGAAGCTGTTTTCCCAAAACCGTGGTCTGTTACATGAGGATTTAGAAGTCCAGTATTACATAAAAAAGTAGTTACACTCTGGTTTTTTCAAATTTCATATTATCTACGACCGTGTTACAACGCAATCATTACAGTTTCATAATTGAAATCGAAACAGTAGCTTTCTCGAAATGAAATTTGAAACTTGTAGCATAATGAAGACTTTTCAACACAGATTGTATATTATGTAACGTTCCTTGTTCAATCTCATTCAGTTCTAAGATACTGGAACGAAACAGTTGGAATCACGGCAAACATTGGAATAGAACACGGTCATTTTAATCAAAGTTAGGCTTGGCGTACACCGGTTAGTCAAGACAAGACAAGACGAGATTAGTCACGTTTAGTCACAGTAATTCACATAGTTGCTTATGAAGCAGCACACACCGATGCATGACTAATCGGTGTGTGTTGCTTCATAAGCAACTATGTGAAGTACTGTGACTAAACGTGACTAATCTCGTCTTGTCATGTCTTGACTAACCGGTGTACGCCTAGCCTAAGTTTAGATTAATAATGTAGATGTTATTGTTTTTTGTTGGTCGTAGATAAAATGGTGTATGCAATGGTTATATTTCATACTTTAAACGACTCTTGAGATACCTTAAAATAACTCGCGGCGTTGCCGCTCGTATTTTAACCTCGATCAGAAACGGAGAAGATGAATGAGATACAATTAGAAATGAATTGAAATAAAAAAGAGAAGAAGAAAAAAGATGAAGACGAAGAAGTAAGAAGATGAAGAAGAAGTAGGATCACTCAAGAAATGAAGTTGAAATGAATGAACTTGAAAAAAGACAGAATGACACTGGGTTGAATGAGAATGAGCAGATAGGGAAGTGAAAGAACAAAAAACAAGAGATACAATAGAATAGAATGACTGCCTTTATTTTAACCTGGGAGGGGAGATACAGAATGACATGGGGGAGAAGGAGAATCAGTAGGATGGAAGTAAATAAAAGAAAGAGAAAGTGAAATAGGAGAAGGAGGGAGGCAGAATGACATGAAGAATGAGGAGAATGAGCAAAAAGCGAGTAGAAAATGACAAAGAACAAGAAATAGAAGAGAAAGGAGACAGAATGACACGGGAAAAGGAGTAGAATCAGCAAAAAGGAAGTAGATGGAAAGAAGAAACCGATGAATAGAGTGGGGGTGAAGACTTGATGATTTGTATAAGAAGGACAATAGGCAGAAAGGGAGTAGATGAAAGAGCGAGAATAATGAATTGAAGGAAGAGAATTGACAGGAAAGGGAGGATAATCAGCTGAATAGAAAGGGAATGATGGTGAGAGTTCGATAAATAGGAGAGAAAGAGAGACACAATAAACAAAGAAGAAGGAGGATGACAAGAAGAGAAGAGGATGATAAACATAGGAAAAGGAAGGATAATTTGGAGAAGAAGAAGAAGAAGAAGAAGAAGAAGAAGAAGAAGAAGAAGAAGAAGAAGAAGAAGAAGGAGGAGGAGGAGGACAAGAAGAAGAAGAAGAAGAAGAAGAAGAAGAAGTGCAGTAAGTAGAGTCAGTGAAATCAGTAGAGAGGGTACAAAAAGAACAAGAACAAGATGAAGTAATCCAGTCTAACACTAAATTCGACACTAAAGGTGTTTTGCCCCCTCCACTCACTTCTCGGAAAACCCATTTTCCTTTCTGGAAAACCCACTGCCGGGAAAAATCTGTCTGTTTTCTACAAATGCGCGGAAAATCTCTTCTCTTATGATTTTCCCGAAGTGGTGGAGCTTTCTTCGACATGAATTTTCCGAGGGGAGGGAAATTCGCGACTCGCATTTTCATGAGTGAGGCGGTTTTCCAGGATGAATAAAATCTGTGCATTTGCCTGGAAGACTGAATAGGGGCCTTCACTGTGTAAATCCCTCATGAAAGGTCAATACGAAGACATGCCTATGAATACTACTGCTGCCATGTTTCACGCTGTCACATTCTTCTTCTTTCTTCTTCTTCTCTTCTTCTTCTCTTCTCTTTTTCTCTTCTCTTCTTCTTCTTCTCTTCTTCCTTCTTCTTCTCTCTCTTCTTCTTCTTCTTCTTCTCCTTTTTCTTCTCACTCTTTCTTCTCTTCTCTTCTTCTTCTCTTCTTCTTCTTCTTCTTCTTCTTCTTTCTTCTTCTTCTTCTTCTTCTTCTTCTTCTTCTTCTTCTTCTTCTGCTTCTTCTTCTCTGTTCATTGTTTTCTTCTTCTTCTTCTTCTCTTCTTCTTTCTTCTCCTATTCTTCTTATTCTTCTTCTCTTCTTCTTCTTCTTCTTTGTTTCCTGCTTCTTCTTCCTCTTCTTCTCTTTTCTTCTCCTTTCCTTCTTCTTCTCTTCTTCCTTTTCTTCTTCTTCTTCTTTTCTTCTTCTTCTCTTTTCTTCTTCTTCTTTTCTTTCTTCTTCTTCTTCTCTTCCTTTCTTCTTCTTCTTCTTCTTCTTCTTCTTCTTCTTCTTCTTCTTTTCTTTCTTCTCCTTCTTCTTCTTTCTTCCTCTTCTTCCTCTTCTTTCTCTTTTTCTTCTTTCCTCTCTCTTCCTCTGTTTGGTTTCTTCTTTCTTTCTCCTCCTTCTTCTTCTCTTCTCTCTCTCCTTCTTCTTTTTCTCTTCTTCTTCTCTCTTTTTCTCTTCTTCTTGTTCTTCTGTTCTTCCCTTCTTCAGCATTCTTATTCCTCTGTATTCATCTTTGCATTTCATATTTGTTTTCTTCTTCATAATTGAAATATTATTCTAAAATTTCCTTGCTATTGTATATATGTGAACCCAAATTCTTTACCTGTTCTTCGTTGTCTCCATTAGTGTATTGAATTATTGTATTCAATTTTGCAAAATTGAATATTTTGTTTCTTAAAAATATTCAATTCATAATTATTGAAAAAATTTTATCAAAACCTGAAACAGTTCCCTGTGGCACTATCTGTTGGCATAAAATGTACTGAATAAAAAAATCCCTTGAGTGTTGGTTTGTGAAATCACATATAGATAGAGCTTAGGAAAGTTTTCCTAAAAGTTACAGTGACAGTCTCACCTTACAAGGTAGGATTTTTGTTATGACTTCCAAGAAAAGATATTCAAAAATTAAGAAAAAAATTTAATTCAGAATTTTTCACTGGACAAACATCAAACACAAAATAAGAACTAAGAAACCAATTTCCGTTTGCTAAAGAAGTCAGAATCTTTCAATCAGTCAATATCCAGAAACAACTACAAACGAATATTTTAATTAACAACCAATGAGAAATCAATCAACCACTGAATAAATTACTAGAGCTTTGGAAGTTTCTTTTGAGAATAATTGAGGTTTCTTCAGAGGTTTTCAATTACAGGTTGGAATCTCAACGCTGAAGGAACACCAATATAAAAACTGTTCTAAAAAAATTATAATGACTATTTGGAAGTAGTGAGAGAGGAAGAAGAAGAGGATGGTGGAATATGAAGATGGAGAGAAGGACAAAGGAGAGGAGAGAAATGAAGAGGAAGAAGAAGAAGGAGTAGACTAAGGAGAATCAGAAGAAGAAGGCTAAAAAGAAGCAGAAGAAAGGAAGGTAGCAGTAAAGAAGTGGCCTATCAGTTGAGGAAGAAGGAAGAAGGAGGAAGAAAGGAAGAAGAAGGAGGAGAGGAAGAAGAAGAAGAAGAAAGAAGAAGAAGAAGAAGAAGAAGAAGAAGGAGAGGAGGTGAAGATGGAGAAGATGAAGAAGATGAAGAAGAAACAAGAAGAAGAAGAAGATGGAAGGAGGAGGAGGAGGAGGAAGGAGGAAGGATGGAGGAGAAGGAAGAAGAAGAAGGAGAAGGAAAAGAAGGAGAAGATGAATAACAAGAAGAAAAAGAAGAAGAAGAAGAAGGGAGAAGATGAAGATGAAGAAACAAAGAAGAAGAAGATGAAGAAGAGAAACAGAAAGAGAAAAATAAGAAGATGATAGGGAGAAAGAAGGGATGAAGGAGAAGATGAAGAAGAAGAAGAGGAAGAGAAGAAGAAGTTGAAGAAGAAGAAGAAGAAGAAGAAGAAGAAGAAGAAGAAGAAGAATGAGATAGGAAGAAGATGCAAGGAACTGAATGGAGCTAGCTCCTTCAAGACTTCGAACCCAGTAAACCAATTAAAACTTTATAATTTCCATTGGTCACCCTTCTGCTAACTGTTTTCCTCTACTTCTCCTCCTTCTCCTCCTCCTTCTTCCTCTTCTCTTCCACCCTAATTCTCATTCCCAATCATTCCATTCTATAGCTAACTTCTTAGACCAGTAGTGGTACTACTGGAAGGGAGACTACTGCAGCTTCTCTACCTCATCATCATCATCCCATCCTCCTTCTTCTTCTCCTTCTTCTACCTCGTCTTGTTTTTCATCTTCTTCTTCTCCTCCTCCTCTTTCTCATCCTCCTCTTCCTCATTATTCATCACCTCCTGCCGTATGCCCTTCTCCTCCTTCGTTCTCTCTCTCCTTCTTCTACTCCTCCTTCTTCCTCTTCTTCCTTCTTTTCTTCTTTCTTTCTTTCTTCTCTTCTCCTTCCTCTTCTTCTCCTCCTTCTCCTTCTTCATATTCTCCTTTTTTAAAATACTATTCCTTCTCACATTAAAATGTATATTTCAATACTCCGATTGTATGTTCTTCATCCTGATTTTCCTCTCTTTCTCATTCTGTTCCACCTCCTCTGCTCATAATAATCATCATTTCTTCTTTCTTTATATCCTTTCTATTCTCTCTTTCTTTTCTCTTCTTTTTTCAATCTTCTTTTTCTTCTACTTCTTTCTTTCCTTCTCCTCTTCCTTCTTAATTTCTTTCTTCTTCTTCTTCCTCCTTCTTCTTCTTTTCTTCTTCTCCTTCTTCTTCTTCATCTCTTCTTCTTCTTCTCTTTCTCCTCCATCTCCTTCTTCTCCTCCTCCTCCTTCTTCTTCTTCTTCTCCTCCTCCTTCCTTCATCTCCTTCTCCGCCATCTTCTTCTCCTCCTCCTCCTCCTCCTTCTTCTTCTTCTTCTTTTTCTTCTCCTGCTCTTTTTTCCTTTTCCTTACTGTCTCCCTCCCTCTTTTATTCCTCCTTCTCATTCTCTATCTTCTTCTTCTCTCCTAACTTAGTCTCCTTTCTCTTTCCTTCTTTTTTCTCTACTTCTGCTACTCTTCTCTTTTCCACTTTTCACTTCTTGTCTTTTATCAGTTCTCCTTGAAAATAACCAGTATTCCATGTATTCCTCTGTAAACATTAGTTCTATGGTTAAGTGTAAGAGAGGACCTGCGAGTCCTAACTTCGCCTTATATTTTGAAAGACAATAAATAAATAAATAAATGTACAGTAGTGGCGAAGCGTGGTATACTTTTTCTTATTCCATATTCTATAGGATATATACCCGGCGATGACCAAATAAGTATACCACGCTTCCCAACGGGTGAAGAATGAAATCGTTTAGGAATATTTATCTTATATTCATTTTTTACAGTCTTATTCACTAATTTTCCACTATTTGTGTGTTACAGCAAGCTGGGAAGCACTTTCATCACACCTCTCTGCTCATCAAAGCCTTCAACCACAAGTTTCGTCTCGATTTGGAGCTAAATACGTAAGTCGATCTTCCTATTTCGATATTTTCCATAATAATGGATGATTCAAAAAGAATACCACAACTTCAAAACTTTGTATTCAATGAAAGGAATATAATAGAACCTTCTGTTATACATCATTTCAAAGAGTAATTGAAGAAGTTTTTTTTCATTCACAAAGAAGTTCAGAGATGTTCAATGTGACCCTCAGACACTCCCGAACAATATCATTAAAACCTCCCTCAAACTCTTTCCACTCCTCACTGTAGCATAGAAAGCGTAACAATTTGATAAGCTGCTGTTGTTCTTGTTTCAAATCATCAATATCCATCCACATTGATGATTTGCAACTTCAGAAATAGAACAGCAGCCATCCAAACTGTTACGCCTCACATATTCCCGATAGTGTGGAACAAGTTTTGAGTGGAGGTTTTAGATTGATAGTGCTAGAGTGTGGAGGGGTTATATGGAACATCTCTGAGAACTTGTTTTAGAGTGAAATAAACTGTCTTTTAAATAATCTTTGTAAGATGTTATAACAGAAGGTTCTATGGATGTTTCTTCCATCCTTTAAAGTTGTGGTATTCTTTTTGAATCACCCGGTATTTTCAATTTTTCGATGAATAAATACCGAATTATGACTAAAGTTTACCATTTTGAGCGTCACCATTATGAGAGGATAAAGAATTGAATATCGAAACAGAAATTAATCCATCCTATAATGTGATTCACGTCAATAAGTCAGCATTGTTTATATGGGGAGCATTGATGCCAAGTTTCATTGAGAGAGAAAGAGAAAACTGCATCAAACGTGTTTGTTGGGACTGTGTGCGACAATAATGCACAGTGCGGCAACTATGCACAGTGCGAATAGGATAGATACATCAGCAACTGCCTTGTGCTGAACAAGGATAGCAAACTCCCATCTAAGCAATGCTGACTTCTTGATGTGAATCGCACTATATATCTTTCATTACTGGTAGTAATGAGCATATTATCCGTTGAAGAATTTTTGATAAAAATAGTATTTAAGGGAGAAAAATTCTTCGTTACATGTAGTTGATAACTAAGCGTTAACTAAAGGAAATGAAATCACAGTTCTAAAGCGAAGCTCATGCAGCTGTATTCGCAAGAACACCCTGTGCAAGGTTCATGTTTGGATATAATAGGGGTATTCACGATCTTTGAGTTAGCTAGCTAAGGGCCGGTTTCTCCAACGACAGTTAAACCAATTTTTAGTTTAATGTTAGGTTTTACCACTCACTAGAAACTTTTTTGTCAGAAAGTTCGATGCCCGAACAGCTGACAATTTGATTCAATGATGCTAACATTAAATCAAATGGTCAGCTGTTCGAACATAGGACTTTCTGACAAAAAAGTTTCTAGTGAGTGGTAAAACCTAAGTTTAAACTAAAAATTGGTTCAACTGTCGTAGGAGTAACCGGCCCTAAGTCGCGCTATTCGATAACTCCAGCTATTCGATAAGTCAGCGTTAAGTCGAGGCTATGTTAGTACATTGATAAAAAATTAGCTGACGAGATAGCAGATAGCGCAGTTTCAAGTCCGTTAACTCCAGCTATCTCTGTTGAAACGGCGTGTTATCTTTATTCTACCCATATTTCTTGGTGAAAGCGAGGTTATAATCAGGAGTTGCACGAAAATATCTGCTTGGAGCGCTAGTGTAGTTAACTGATAGCAGATGGTTTTTAGATGGGGTGTTCACAATCCCAAGTTAGCAAATAACAATTTAAGGTGGGTTTTCGTTACTGCGACAAAGTGCCGCAGCGGAGCCCGAAGCAGCGTTGCCAGATGCAATTGATGAAAGATCCCCACTATAAATAGTTGGGAGTTTTCATCAATAATGCTTCTGGCAACGCTAGGTCGGGCACCGCTACGGCACTTTGTCGCAGTAACGAAAACCCACCTTCAGCTGGTTAAAACAACATCGTGAATATAGCAGGATCCATTTAACTTGTCATAAAACATATGATCGACGAGCATATGATCACAATACTTAACCTACAAATGCTGAATCTCGCAGATTATTGAAAAGGTCTTTAAAAGTTATTCTTTGAAAGGTCTTCTTTAAAAAGGTCTTTCAAAGACTTTAAAGGTCTTCAAGACTTTCAAGCCTTTTGATTATTTTGTCGAAATCACTGTTTAATTATTACCGAAACAGCTGATTTCTGACAAGTTGAAAGGATAATGCTATAACAATTTAGCTGGTTGAAACAACATCGTGAATATGTCCAACAAACAATATAGTGACACGTAAGACAAGGTTATTAGATAACAGGTTGAACCATTCCTAATTCTTTTTAAATCCACAAGCTGTTGTAGTGGGGGGACTGATTCAGGTGACGTCATTTTGATCATTTATTTTGATAATATCAGCTGTTTATAATTGACTGATAATTGGCGTACCGCGAGTGTGACGTTATATGAATCTAGAAATCGGACTTCCCCCTCCACTTTGCGCATTACACCAGCGATGGTTCAACCTTCTCTCTAATAACCTTGCACACAGGAAACTCATAAAATAATTGTTTGCCGCTATATAACAGTTTTTTCTTGAGGAAGCTCACCAGATCAGCATTTGAGCCCGGTCTAGACGCTACGATAAGAGTTTGTCAAACTTGAGTCGTTCCAACTAGTTGGAAGCAAAGTCGTAGCGTGTAGATGGCAAAATTAAGAGTTGGTCCAACATAAGTCGTATGAAAAGAGGTATGATTTTTTAATAAGTCGTAGCGTGTAGACGCGATGCTACTCATCCAACTTTTGCTTCCAACTAGTTGGAACGATAAGTTTGAAAAACTTATCGGAGCGTCTAGACAGGGCTTTAGTTCAAAAGATTATTTTATTGGATGGACGATTTGATCATGGATACAATATCTTAACAAAAAAGTTATCCAAAAGAGGGATATTCACTTCTTAGAAGATACAAAATTTGAGTATTTTATGGGAAATTCTCTCATCAATTCTCTGGACAATTTGATCATGGACACAATATCTTTACAAAAAAGTTATCCAAAAAGTGTTATTCATTTCTAAAGATACAAAATTTGAGTATTTTGTGTGATATTCTCTCATCAATTCTCTGGAAAATTTGATCATGGACACAATATATCGACAAAAAATTTATCCAAAACAGGGTTATTCACTTCTAAAGATACAAAATTTGAGTATTTTGTGGGAAATTCTGTCATCAATTTTCTGGACAATTTGATCATGGACACAGAATCTTTACAAAAAACTTATCCAAAAAAGTGTTATTCATTCCTAAAGATACAAAATTTGAGTATTTTGTGAGAAATTCTCTCAGGAATATGGCTTGAAAAGGTACCTTTCCCTTCCCCTTTCCCTAGCCAATACTTTCCCTCTTTTAATACCTACGAAGCTAACTAGACGATTGTGTAGCAGTCCCATATGGGGGTTTGATTCCCTCTATGTATTTTGCGTAACAAAAGAATACGGAAGGGTAATGGTGGGAAAAAAGGCAGGATGATGAGGAGGAGGAGGAGGAGGAAGAGGAGGAGGAGGAGGAGGAGGAGGAGGAGGAGGGGATGAGGAGGAGGAGCAGGAAGAGGAGGTGAGGAGAAAAGCAGGACAGGGGAGACAAGGAAGAGAAAGAAGACAGAGAAGAACAAGAAGAGGAGGAAGGAAGAAAGAAAGAAGAAGAAGAAGGAGAAGAAGGAGAAGAAGAAGAAGAAGGAAGAAGAAAGAGAGAAGAAGAAGGAGAAGAAGAAGAAGAGGAATAAGAAGGGGAAGAGAAGAAGAAGAAGAAGAAGAAGAGAAGAAGAAGAGAGAAGAAGAAAAGAGAGAAGAAGAAGAGAAAGAAGAAGGAAGAAAAAGAAGAGGAGGTGGAGAGAAGAAGAAAAGAAGAAGAGAAAGAAGAAGAAGAGGGAGAAGTAGAAGAAGAAGAAGAAGAGAGAAGAAGAGGTATAGAGAAAAGTAATATAAATTCTATAAGGTGGTGGAGGAGGAGTGGGAGGAGAGAAGAAGAAGAATGCAGCAAACAGTATTCTATAACAATAGGTTGTTCTTTTCTGCTCTATTAACCAACTTTGGCTGTATGTCCATGTGATTGCTCAACCTTTTACCTTACAACCCTATCTTTTTTTCTTTCTTTCTTCTTCTTCTTCTACCCTATTCTTCTTCCCCACATCCGACCTCTTCTTCCTAATGATTCAACCCCACGTGCTCTTCATCGTTCCTTGTACAGTAGTTACAATTCCTTTTCCACATTCATTCAACCTATTAACTTATTACTAATCAATATACTTTCCAATCTTGATCTTCTCCAAGTCAACTTTCATCTACTTTCCAACAAAATTCCATCCTCTCCTTCTTTTCTTGCATTTCATTTTCCCTACTTCTATACGTTCACGATTTCTCTCTTTCGTATCTTTTTCTGTTTTGGTTGCTTCTTCTTCTGATTCGCTCCCTGTCTCATAAACTCCTTTTTTTGCCTTCTTTTGTTTCATCTCCTATTATTCTCCTTCGTCTGATTCGATTACTTTTTCTTCTTTGTCTTTTACGCTGATTCTCTATCCACTTTCTACTCCCTTCTTCTCGTATATCTCTCCCACCAATTATCCACCTTTAATCCTCATCTTCTTCCCCACCTTCTTCTTCATCTTCTCTTTATTTCTCCTCGTCCACTACAACCTCTCGCCTTTCACCTTCTTTCTCACGTTCTTCTATCACCTTATTCTTCTCCATTTCCTTCTTCTCCCTCTTCTTTTCCTTCTTTCTTCCATTAGAGAACTTTTCCAGTCCTCTGTGTGACTGCTCAACCGTTTTGAGTTACCCTTTCAACTTTTTTCTTCGTTTCTCCTTATCCTTAAACCAGCTCTTCCTCCTCCTCTCCTCCTGCTCCTCTTCCTTTTCTACCTCCTCCTCTTTTCAAGCCTCCCAACTTAATCCTCCTCCTCCTCCATCTCCTCCATCTCCTTCTTCTTCATTTTCTAATTCATCTCAACCTCCGTTTTCTTCCTCTTCTATTCAACCTCTTCTCCCTCTTCTATTCATCTCCTTTTCATTCTCCTCCTTCTTCTCCTTATTCATTTTTTCCTTCTACACCCCGTCCTCCTTCTCTTTCATCCTCTTTTCCTCCTTCCCATCCTTCTCCTTCTTCTTCAACTTCTCCTTCTTCCTATCTACTTCTCTTCCTTCTATTCCTTCATCTTCTTCTTCTTCTTCAACTCTCCCATCGACTTTCTCCCTTTCTTCTTTTTCTTTGTATTCTTCTTCCCCTTTATCTCCTTCTTCACCTTCTTCTCCTTCTTCCTTTTTCTCCTTCTCCTCCTCCCTCCTCCTCCTCCTCCCTCCTCCCACTTCTACTTTCTTTCTTCTGTTCCTTCGTATTCTTCTTCTTCTTCCACTTTCTCCTCCTGATTCTTTCTCTTCTTCTTCTTCTTCTTCTCATTCTTTCCTACCTCCTCCTCCTCCTTCACATTCTCCTTCTTCTCCTCCTCTTTCTCATTCTTCTCCTCCTTCTCCTCCCTATCCTACACCACATTCTTCTCTGTATCCTTCTCCGTCGTTTCCTTCTCGATCGTCTTCTCCTCCTTCCCCTCCTCCTCCTCCGCCCCCTTCTTCTCCGTCCTTCCTTTGTGACATTCTTCCATGCCACAATTCTTTTGTATGAGCCGCACAATAGCCGTGTACCCAATTAGGGGGCGCAGTCGTTACCTGTTGTATGTGAATAGAATTCAAAAGTCATCACAATTGCGAATTTTGCGGTAAATGATTTCGCCTTTCAACTTTGCTCCTTATTCTCGTAGTTTCTCTAACCTTGTTACGTATGATTTGTCCTCCTAATCCTTCTCCTCCTCCTCTCCTCCTCCTCCTTCTTCTCTCTCTTCTCATCCTCCTCCTCATCCTCCTCACTTTTCTCGTCCTCCTCCCCTTCCTTCTTCTTGTTCTAGTTTCTCTAATATTGTGACATGTATGTTTGATTTACTTCTTCTCCTCCTCCTCTACCTGCTTCTCACCCTGTTACTCCTCTTCTCACACTTTTTCTTTCCTTCTTTTCCCCTTCTTCTCCTTCTCCTCCTCCTTGTCCTCCTCTCCCTTACTTTCACTTATTTTACTCCTTACTTTTTCTCCTTATTTTTATCTTATCTCCATTTTTTTATCCTTGTCCTCCTCCTTATTCTTATTCTACTCCTTTTCTCCTTCTCCTTCTTCTCCTCCTCCTCCTCCTCCTCCTCCTCCTCCTCCTCCACCTCCTCACTTTTCTCATCTTCCTTCCCTTCCTTCTCTTTGTTATAGTTCTCTCTAACATTGTGACATGTATGTTTGATTTCTTCTTCTCCTCCTCCTCCTCCTCCGTGACCTTTTCTTTTTCTCCTCCTCGTCCTCCTCATCTTTCGTTTCCACTTTCTCTTCTTCTTTCCCTTCTTCTCCTTCTCCTCCTTGTCCTCCTCTCTTCCTCTCCCTTCACGTGAGGAGGACTTGAAGGAACTCTTCTTCTTCTTCTACCTTCTTCTTATTTTTATCCTTGTCCTTCTTCTCCTCATCCTCCTCCTCCTTTCCGTCCTTCTCCTCCTCCTCCTTGTTCCTCCTCATCTCTTTTCTTCTCCTCTTCTCCTTCTCCTTCTTATTCTAATCCTTCTCTTCCTCTCCCTCTCCCCTCTCCTCCTCTTTCTCCTCATTCTCCTCATCCTTCTCCTCCCTCTTCTTTTTCTCCTCCTTCTCCTTGTTCTCCACCTTCTTCTCTCCTCCTCCTCTTCCTCCCATCTCCTTCTTCTTCTTCTTCTTTTTCTTCTTTTCCATATTCTTCTTATTCTTATTCCCCACTCCTCCTCCTCCTTCTCCTCTTTCTCATCCTTCTCCTCCTTCATCTCCTTTTCTCTTCTTCTCAAAAAAAAGAAGAAGAACGAGGTGAAGTAGAAGGAAAAGAAGAAGAAAATATTTGAAAATCTCTTTTTCTCATGATCAGAGTCAAGGACTATTAGCGAGGTGATTAATGAACTTTGCACGCGAGATGAGTTTCGAAGCTATTCACTGTGCATGCAAGGAGGAAATTAACTTTTCAATATTTTTCTGTTTGTATTTTCTTATTCTTTCAATCATTATCCTCCTTCATATCTCCATTTCTTTTTTTCCCAAGATTTTTCCCTTCACATTTTTTTAATAATCGATTACTCACTCTTCCTCTTTCATACGTTTCACTTCGTATTCTCCTTCAATCTCTTCTAATCTCCTCATCTTTTTCTTCTTGTTCCACCTCCAACTTACTTCTACTTCTCATACTTCTGCATCTTCCTTTCTCCATTATTATTATTATTATTATTACTATTTTATTCTCAAGTGATGTAATTTTGTTGTATCTTTTGTAATGTGCAATGGGTCTTTCAAGACCCAGCACAGGAAATAACTTCAATCAATCAATCCACTAATCTTCTTCTTCTTCTTCTTCTTCTTCTTCTTCTTTCTTCTTCTTCTTCTTCCTTTCTTCTTCATTCTTCTTCTTCTTCTTCTCCTTCTTCTTCTTCTTCTTCTTCTTCTTCTTCCTCCCCTTCTCCCTGTTCTCTTTCTACTTCTTTTATCAATTTTCTCCCCATCCACTGCTCCCTCTTCTTCTTCCTCCTTCTCTCTCCCTCTTCTTCTCCTCCTTCTCCTCATCCTCTCTTCTTCTTCTTCTTCTTCTTCTTCTCTTTTCCCTCTTCTTCTTCTTTCCTCCGCCTCATCCTCTTTCTTTCCTCCTTCCTCTTCTTCTTCTTCTCTCCTTCTTCATCTTCTCATTCTCATTCCTCTTCCCTCCTTCTCTTTTCCTCTCATTCTTCTCACTCCTCCTTCTTCTCTTCTCCTCCTTCTTCTTCTTCTTATTCTGCTACTTCTTCATCTTCTTCTTCGTCGTCTTCATCATCTTCTCCTTCTACTTCTTCTTCTTCTTCTTCTTCTTTGTGTCAGAAATGGAAGTAGCTAAGCAATGCTCTTTCTTGTTTGTGCCAAGCTGTAAGAAAAATAATAATTATATCCAGCTAGGAGTGTGGGAGGAAGCCAAAGAAAAAAATCAATTCTCAGTTTTTGCTGTAGATTAGCTCCTCCATGAAAGGCTAAATAAGCTAATCCATCATTTCGAGAGTTGATTTAGCACTTTCAGCTAAGAGAGTGGTGAAAGCAGATTGAGGAGGAGTAGGAGGAAAGAGGAGGAGGAGGAGGAGAGGAGGAAATGAGAAGGAGGAGGATGGAGTGGAAGAGGAGGAGCAGGATCACTTTAACTTGTCAGAAAACATATGTTTCAAAAATTAATATCAAACTGTAACCACAAATGCTGAATCTGCATTATTGAAAAGGACTTTAAAGATTTATTCTTTGAAGGTCTTCTAATGAAAGATTCTTCAACGACTTTAAAGGTCTTTAAGACTTCTAAGCCTTTTGATTATTGTGTCGAAATCACTGTTCAATTATTTATTACCGGAACAGCTGATTTATAACAAGTTAAAAGGATCGTGCTATACCTTTTACACAGAAGGTATAGCAGGATTATTTTAAATTGTCAGAGAACAGCTGATTGATGTTCGCTCGTTCACTGACGTTGAATCAGCTGTTTTCTGACAATTTGAAATAATCCTGCTTCACTAAAACATAATTATAAATTCTTTGAACTAATAAAAATGATTTTACGCAGTCAAAATAGGAACTGAACATTTGGAAAGGTTTTGATTAATGAAATGGGGAATACTTAGGGCCGGTTCATGAGCTCGGGATTAAGCCAAGTCCTAGACTAAAACGGGTGGCTACCGTAGCATCGACAAACGTTTGTCTCGACAGGTTAGTGGGTTAGCAGCATAGAGAGCCCTTAGTACATAGTATCGAGGCTAACGTTTGTTGATGCTACGGTGGCCACTCGTTTTAGTCTAAGACTTGGCTAAATCCCGAGCTCATGTACCGGCCCTTACTCGTAAAAATAATCGCTCTTCAATTATTTTTCTAAGAGGTATAATTATTTTTCAGAAGTTCTCAGCATAGGTAAACGATGAAGTAGAACTTTTTGAGAAAAAACCGTGTAAAATATTATAAAAGTCAAAGCTGCAAGAATAAACTTCAGAAGCCACACCTTTAGACTCGAATCGAGTTTTTCTGACGTCTGCTTGGAAGTTTTGAGGTGGAACTTTCTCAGAACTTTCTGTTCTTGAGAGAAAAAAATGATGAAAGAATGAGGAAAAGAGCTGAATGAGGAGGAGAAGGAGGTGTAGGAGGAATAGGAAGAGGAGGAGGAGGAGAAGGAGAACCGAGGTAGAAGAAGGTGAAGGAGGAGAAGGAGGAGAAGGAGGAGAAGGAGGAGAAGGAGGAGGAGGAGGAGGAGAAGGAGGAGAAGGAGAAGAAGGAGGAGGAGGACAGAAGGAGGAGAAGGAGGAAGGAGGAGGAAGGAGGAGAAGGGAGGAGAAGGAGGAGGAGGACAAGAGGAGAAAGGGATGAGGAAAGGAGGAGGAGGAGGAGGGGAGAGGAGGAGGAGGAGGACAGAAGGAGGATGAACGAAATGAGTGAGGAAGGAGGAGGAGGAGGAGATGAATGAGGAGGAAAGGATGAAACAAGAAGGAGAAGGAGGAGAAGGATGAGGGGAGGAAGATGGGGAGGATGGAGGAGGGAGGGTGATTAAAGGAGGCAGAGGAAGGAGGAGGGAGGAGGGAGGGTGAAGGTGAAGAAGAGATGAAGAAGGACGATGAGTGGTAGGAGGAGGTGGAGGATGAAGACAAGAAGGAGGTTGAAAGAGGAGATGGAAGAAGGGAGGAGGAGGAGGAGAAGGAGGAGAAAGGAGGAGGAAGGAGGAGAAGGAGAGGAGGAGAAGGAGGAGAGGAGGAGAAGGAGGAGAAGGAGGAGGAGAGGAGGAGGAGGAGGAGAAGGAGGAAGGAGGAGGAGGAGGAGGAGGAGGAGAAGGAGGAAGGGAGGAGGAAGGAGGATGAGGAGAAGGAGGAGATGGGATGAGGAAGGAAGGAGGAGGAGGAGATGAGGAAGGAGGATAAGTAGAGGAGAAGGAGGAAGGAGGAGAAGGAGAGGAGATGAATGAGGAGGAAGGATGGGATGAAGATAGAGGAGGAGGAGGTGGGAGAAGATGCAGGGAGGAAGAAAGGAAGAGGAGGAGGGGAGGAGGTGAAAGAAGGGAGAGATGAAGAAGGACGATGAGGAGGTAGGAGTGGAGGATGAAGAAGACAAGAAGGAGGGGAGTTGAAAGAGGAGATGGAGGAGAAGGAGGAGGAGGAGGAGGAGTAAGACTTGAAGAAGGAGAATTGGGAAGAGGTGAGAGAGGGAACAGGAGGATGAAGGAAACAAGAGGTGGGAGTATTGAAAGAGCTGAATGAGGAGGAGGAAGAAGGAGAGAAGGAGAGGAAGGAGAAGAAGAAGAAGAAGAAGAACAATAAGAAGAAAATAAGAGAAGAAGAAGGAGAAGAAGAGGAAAAGAAGAAGAAGAAGGAGACGAAGGAGACGAAGGAGACAAAAAAAGAAGGAGGAGAAAAGGGAGAAGAAGGAGTAGAAAGAGAAGGAGGATGAAGAAGATAAGCAGGAGGAAAATATTGGAAGACAAGAATATGGAGGACTGAAAAGAAATGAAGCAGCTAGGAATGAAACAGAATAAGGGGTAGAACGAGAAGTAGGGGGAGGAGTCGAAGGAGCAGGAGGAGTAATGGAGGGATGAAAAGTTTTAAAAGTTAGTTGAAAAGTTTTTGATCTCTATCAAAAATCTCGAATTTCATGAAATCAATCGTTCGACGAATATTCAGATCGCATTTCTCATTTGCAGGACTTTTTTCAATTTACTGTTGCCGCTCTTCTTATTCATCTCCTTCTCCTTTTTCTTTTTCTTCTTCTTCTTCTCTTCCTCTCTATCTTGTTCCATCGTTTCCCCCATATATTCGCGTTTTTCAATCCAGTTCCTGCTCATACCACAAATAAATATTGGCAGGTGGTTTGAAATTCTTTCATATCTCAAATTTCAACCTTTTTTCTCCTCTAAATCCTAACTGCATAATTTCAATGAATAAGTCAACTCATAGAATCCCATACTTTCATCATTATAATGATCATCATTGATGTAATATTCTTTCTCTTTCCTAACTGCAAGATTATAGAATAAGTCAAATTATAGAATACCTGCATTTTAATCAGTATGTGATCATCATTTCAGTATTTAATTATAATAATAATCATCATATCATTGGAAAAACTTCAATGGAAAGGCTTATTTATCTCATTCATTATCTTGTAAATATCTACTAGCTGTCGCCGTAAATCTTCCCACCCATATGTGCCCCTCTTCTCACCACAAATGTCCTCCTTCATTGCCATCACAAATCTCCTTCATGTCAACCCTCTTCTCACCAAATTGTCACTCCCTCCCCCAATTGGCCCCTTCATAAAATCCCAAAATGTCACCCCAAATGTCCCTTCATGTCACTCCCAATGCCCTCTTCGGTCACCCCTCTTCCCCCTAAATGTCCCCTTCACATCCCCACGACACAAAAAAAATTTCACGAAGTGAAAATATCTATAATCCACTCAGCCTATTGATGGGGTCAAAAGAAATCGCAATACTAATTTTTACGCGAGTGGATTGTGAGGAAGAAGATTGTGGAAGAAGAAGGAGGAGGAGAAGAGAAGATGGAGGAGGAGAAGAAGGAGAAAAAGAAGGAGAAAGAGGAGAAGATGAAGAAGGAAGAAGAAGAAGAAGAAGAAGGAAGAAGGAGAAGAAGGAGGAGGAGACAGAAGAATTAGAAGGAGGAGGAGGAGGGGAGGAAAAGATGGGAAGAGAAGGGAGAAGAAGAAAAAGAAGGAGGAAGAGGAGAAAAAGAAGAAGAAATGGATGAGGAAGAGGAGGTGTAGGAGAAGAAGAAGAAGGAGAAGGAGAAGGAGAAGGAGAAGAAGAAAAATAATTGTGAGGAGGAGGAGGAGGTGGGAGACGAGGGAGGAGAAGAAGATGAAGGAGAAGAATGAAAGCGAAAACAGAAAAAGAAGGAGAAGTGAAGAGTTCGTAGAAGCAGAGGTTGTTGAGGTCAAACTTCAGAGTTGACAAAGTTGAAGAGTTCTTTAAACGCTGAACTTTTACACCAGGCGGTACTCAATTTTATTTTTCGAACTAGAAGCCACCCGTGCTTCGCAACGGAGCTCCGCAATACAAAGCTACATTATAATTTCTTCTCTTCCTGGTGTATCAAAGATATTATTCATTTTTTCTGGATTAGGCCTTTAAAATATTGTATAGCCTAATGCTATGCTAAAACTGAACATATAAGGTTAGCAAAAATAGTGGTTTAAATTTATTGAGAAATTCATCACATCCAATAAAGTAGCCTAATGAATTGGACCAATTCAGAAATTAACAGGGAAAATATTAGGAAGGAAATGAAGAGAAGTATTTATTGTGGCATAAGCTCCAAGTTATTCTTTATAGGTAAACACAACTGTATAATTATTGTTAGTAGTATTCTCGCTACTTTCTGTAAGCTACACATTCATCATTTGTCAAGTAAGTTACCTGTAAGCTCAATATTCCCGTTAGCAGTCAGCATTTTATTTTAAGAAGGCCCGGTATTAATCTCATTACTTTTGCAAATGCCATCACATACAAAAATCTTCTTGAACTGCGAAAATTATGAGACAACTGAGATCCCCGTGAATAATCCTCCTTCATTACACATTTTTATTAATGAACCACAATTTGCGGTACATCTATACAAACCGATAATTCCATAACAAATTTGTAATTTTATTGCTATCATAGAACGCTAAACTTGGCAAATTCAATAATAGTTTGATTAGGTTCTATTTCCCAATGTGTAATTTTCAACATTGTAATATCATAGCGATTTGTAAAAAGTATTAGAAAAATTTGTTTTACTTGCATGAAGTTGAAAATTATCTGCAAAATACGAACTATTATAAGTCGAAAAATTGAATAAATTAATATTGTTTTATATTGGAAAAATTGATATTGGTTTAATAATAAATAACTGAAAAATTAAAGAATTAATTTTATTTCGATGAAAAAGCAAAAAATAATTGATTTTTGATGAAAGTTTAATGTCAAAAAAATTTGGAGGATCTGAGATTCGAACCCCGAGGAACTGGAGCCCCTTCGGTCTGGAGACACGGGAGACACGCCTAAACCAACTGCTCCACCGCAGCCGTTGCAATTTGATCGGTTTATTAGCGTACTAAAGTTTCTAACCTCGAACTCGAATCATTATGAAGTAGCTATTAAGAGTATTTTAACCTTCCGGAATGAAGTGGTATTTGAGCTTCAATTCTGAAATATCTAAAGGGAAAATTGAAATTTGGGCTTCGAGGTGCATAACATTGATATTTTTGGAAGCTGTATGCAAAATTTCAAGCTCTAGATTATTCACGTTTTTTCGGAACACAATCCACAAAATTAGCTTGCACCTTGCTAATAAACACACACACACACGAACGCAACCGTGTCTTCTTTTATTTATTTAGATTGTTCTCTTCCTTGTTCCCCTCCTTACTCATTTATTCTCCTTCTTCTCCG
>CM029543.1:12041026-12096026 GCA_017141395.1 Laodelphax striatellus
AACATGCAAAGCAGACGGAGACTGTTGCATTGTTGTAGCAGACTTTAGCCGTAAGCCCAGGATGCACTGCAACCAACCTCTAGCGGTCACCTATCAGATATGAAAAAAGCAATGAAATGAAAAAGAAAATGGTGACAGAAAGGTAAGATAAGGAAATGAAGAAGCAGAAAACTGATTGTGGGAGAAAAATAAGTAGTATGAAGTGTAGTTGATGAAGAACAGATAGGCATCTAGTAAGTAGGATAAGGAATCCGGAAGCAAGTGTATAATAATACGATTCAGAAAAATGGTGCTAGACATATACCAACTTCATCTGAAGTCAGCATAACATAGAAGAACAATAACATTGAATGAGTAGTAGAAGCAAAAGAAGAAGAAGAAGAAGAAGAAGAAAACGAGAAGAAGAAGAAGGAGACGAAGAAGAAGAAGAAGAAGAAGAAGAAGAAGAAGAAGAAGAAGAAAGAAGAGGGAAGAGAGCAGCAACCCCAATTCACACTCTGTTTACAGTGTTTTGAATATTATGGTTTCGGCACTCAGGTAAAAACAGCTCATACAGTCATGTCAGGGGTCGCGCTTTTGTACAGACCTTCGCTGCTCCCTCCTTTCACCTCTGTCTTCATCTTCTTCTTCTTCTTCTTCTCATTCTTCTACTTCTGAATTGTGCAAAACCAGTAGTGTACGTTAACATTGCAATATTCTGCAATAACATCCGAATGAAGTAATAAACACTTAGGCTAGGCCTACACCGGTTAGTCAAGACAAGACAAGACGAGATTAGTCACGTTTAGTTACAGATGCAATGACTAATCGGTGTGTGTTGCTTCATAAGCAACTATGTAAAGTACTGTGACTAAATGTGACTAATCTCGTCTTGTCTTGTCTTGACTAACCGGTGTACGCCTAGCCTGAAAATAATGTAAATATGTCACGGTCCTACATTTGTTTTGTGGTTCCGTTTGAATGTACCAAGCTTATGTTTTGTTCAATCGATTAATCCGATAATTGACCGAACGAAGAGATGACTGAGCGAAGCTCAGTCTGAGCGAAGTGAAGACTTGTTTCAAGACGGTTGGCTTTCGTCTGTTTGTGGATTTGTTTGTGTGTTTGTTTGTAATGCATTTACGGCTAAACGCATTGACAGATTTCAATAAGATTTGGCAGGAATGTTCATTTTGAGACTGCGCGACGATGTATATGTAAGGTTTTTAATTTTGCATTTGAGGACGAAATAGAAGGGAAAGAGAATGGCTGTATGGAATATAGCTATATATGAATGGCTGTATGGAATATACAATAGCTATATGGAACACGTGATAGGATTTATTTTGAATTGAATAAAAGACTATAAGTTGAAAGTGGAAGTTGAAAGTTGCACAAGCATAGAGGACCACAAAGGATCCCATGTTAATCTTATGATGAGATAAAGACTATAAGTTGAAAGTTGCAAGAGCATGCGTGCGTTAACAGATGATTTTTCAAAGATGATTATTAACAGATGATCATTAACAGTGATCTGTTTGAAGGAGCATTTTTATAAAATATGATGATGGAATGTGTCTATGCACATGTCAAAAAAAACATTCACAATATTTCATTCAATCCTCATGGGTTTCAATATTCATCGTTAATATTAAGAGTGAGATTAATCCTGCTTCAAAGTTTATTCGACCCACCTCTCGGACTGGAACTGGTGATGTTTCTGAGGTTTTAAAGCATAAAGTTTCAAACGTGTGAATTTTCATAACCTTATAAAATTAAGTGATTGGTTTGAGTTCGCGGGGTCAGTTAGTTGAATATAACCATCGTCATAATATTATTATGGAATGATCATCAGCTGGGTCAGAATAAGATTTTTTCGCTGCAGTCAGAGGGGCGCCGCGAAAGCGGTGGCTTGTGGAACGTCGCGTATCTTTAGAAAATAAATTAAGTAACAAACATTCAAGACTGCTCTTGGATGGGTGACCGACACAGAAAATTGTGCAATTTGGCGAGGTGGAACCTACCCGTAAGGATCTCCCCACCGATAAAAAGCCATACGATAAAATAAATAGAAAATAAATAACTAAAAAATAAAATAAATAAATGATAAAAAAAGAAATGAAAATTAAAAAAAAATTAAAAAATATAGAATATAAAAAGTAAAAAATTAAATTAGATGTACATAACGTATTTTGGGGGGCGCCTGACAACATCATTCTCTCTCGATACAGTTGACAGGACCAATTCTGTACACATGGACAAGAAAACCGCTAATTTACGGGTAAACGCATTGACAGCTGATTTCAGCTAGCATGGCTTTTTCGTGAGGTCTACTGTTCACAGAACTACTAGTAATATTATGAAAACTTTTATTCATGATATAATCATACTGTACGTTTTGAATCACATGTACAAATGCTCTATTTAGACTTCTCCTTCTTTCGTTTTCCTTTCTTCTTCAATATTTATCTTCTCCTTCTTCCTCTCCTTCTTCTCCTCCTCCTCCTTCTTGATATCATAACCATCATTCTTCCACTTATTCCCTTTCACTCACACTCTTTCACCCGAGGAGTTAGATTTTTAAATTCACATTTCCCTTTTTTGTCTGATGGGAAGTTTCCCTTTTCCACATCCCCTCTCACCCTTCTCTCTTTTCCTCTTCCTCCTACTCGTCCTCTTCCTCCTCCCTCCTCCTCATTATTCCCTTGTCTAACTCCCACATCCACTGTTCAACCACACATGTATCAATGGTCATTGGCTTTTAAATAGAATTGCTTTTCACCTGTTTATTTACCCCTTCTTCATCTCTTTCTCACAGGATTTCCCTTCTTCTTTTTCTTCTCCTTCTTCTCCTCCTCCTACTACTTTCTACTTCTTCTTTATCTTCTTCTCCACCTTCTTATTCTGCTTCTTCATCATTATATTCCTCTGCTCCATCATCTTCTTCTTCATCTTCTTTTTCCTCCCCCTTATTCTTCTCCTTCTTAGCTCCCTACTATTACTCCTCCTCCTCCTCCTCATCCAACTCTATCACCTCCTTTATCTCTCTCTTACAACAACTCACAATCAACCCTTCCCTAACGCACACACATGTAATTGTGAGGATTTTGCTGTTGAATAGGAATGCTACCCTTTTACTTTCACCTGTTTGCCCGCCCCAACGTTTCTCTCTCACTATTCTCCTTCTTCTCCTCCTTCTTCATCTTCATTTTATTCATCTCCTCCCCCTCCTCCCTCCTCTCCTACTTTTTCCGTCTCCTCTTCCTTCCCCTTCTTCTACTTCTCACTTTAAATGACGATAACCCCGTCTTTCACATACTCACTCTCTCACATTCTCTCTCTTTCTCACCGTCCCTTCTTCTTCCCCCTCCCCCTCCTGTTCAGGAGTCAAGCGAGAGTTGAGCCCTATAAAAGGGCAAAGGTTAATTAGGAGAAGGGCGTGCGACTCTTTTGAAAAGCAGTTTTAGTGAAGTAGTAGGAGTCTCGCCCTGAAAATGCCTTTATCACTACTTCATTCAAACAAGCTGCGCTGTTACGCTCATGTCTCCTCCTCATCCTCCTCCTCTCCCTCCTCATTCTCTTCTGCTTTTTTCTTCTCAATCATCGTTGTTTCCTATTTCCCTCCTATTCTGCTTTCCTCTTCTTCTTCTTCTGTATCCTATCTTCTTTCTACTTTTCAAGTTCTAAAGAGATATCTTCTATTTTATCTAAAATATTACTTATTACATTCCTCTTCTACTTTTCCTTCTTCTTCTTCTTCTCCCCCTTCACCTTCTTCGCCTTCTGCTCATTATACTTCTTCTTCATCTTATTTCTTCTTCTTTCTCTTCTCTCTTCTTCTTCTTATTCTTCCTCCTTCCTTTCTTCTTTTTATTCTCTTTCTTCTTTTCTTCCTCTTCCTTCTTCTCCTACTTCTTCTTCTTTTTCTTCTTCTTCGTTTTTTCTTATTCTTCTCCTTCTTCTTCTTCTTGTCCTTCTTCTTCCTTTTCTTATGTTTCTTCTTCTTTCTATTTCTCTTCTTCCTCATATTCTCCTTCTTCTTCTTCATCTTATGTTTCTTCTTCTTTTCTCTTCTCTTCTTCTTGTTATCCTTCTCCTTCCTCTTTTTCTTCTTCTTCTTCTCTTTCTTCTCACCTTCTGATCCTTCTCCTCCTTCTGCTCCTTCTCCTCCTTCTTCTCCTTCTTTTTATTCTTCTTTTTCTTCTTCTTCTTCTTCTTCTTCTTCTTCTTCTTCTTCTTCTTCTTCTTCTTCTTCTTCTTCTTCTTCTGCTCCACTCTACACACTCAATGTTATGTTGTTTTCTTTACAGTTCCATAAACTGACTTCAGATGAAGCTTGTATATGGTGTGTTCTTTTCCTTGTTTGTTATCTTTTGTTATGATATCTGACCATAGATCTTATTAACTGTTATTTCTTGGAAGATATCTCATATAAATGGTTATTCTTGACTTATTCTGATTTTGTTCATAATAAATAAAATTAATTTTTATGTTTCAGGTACGACCATTTTGTATAACCACCCGTGATTTTCACCACAATGGATTCAGTCTGTATGATATTTGTTATCATAATAGTGATATCATTAATCACTCTACAAATTGGTGAGTCCACTGATTTTTAACTTGGAAAAATATTTATAATATCATTAATTATATCAAATTTTAGTACGTTTGTAGTTTTATAGTGCATAGAATAATAAAAAATATTCCTCTATTTATCAAATTTTAACACTGTTATTATTGAAGTAATGGTTCACGGTAACAAAGAAGGATATTCAAATGATCTTGAATCTTTAATGAATTGAATATTCTGTTTTGGAAATCTTCTACTGAATAAAAAGATTTGTGCCTGGTTGTTCCTACGTCTATTAGATTTAACCGGGCGATAAATCGGGGACGCAACATAATGGGATCGACGACAAACTGAACTAACTTGAAATGAAGAATTGAGACAAAATAGTGTTGGAAAGCCTTGAATTGCATTGATTTTATTTGCTACAACTACATTACTCATCATTATTATTAGATGTTATTACAAAATTATATTCTGTAGACAAAATTTATGAATTGCACTCCGAGTTTTCATCAATGAGGCAGAAGGTATCTGGTAGTGAAAAATACTAATTGCATAATTTTTCCAAATATCAGCTGGTTGTGCACACATTTCGAATTGTTGAAACATTTCTACTCCGTTAAATCAGGGTTAAATTAATCGGTGCTGATTGAGGAATTAAGGGTCGGTTCATGAGCTTGGGATTTAGCCAAGTCCTAGAATAAATTGAGTGGCCACCGTAGCATCGACAAACGTTAGCATCGACACTATGCTGTCGAGACAAACGATTGTCAATGCTACGGTAGCCACTCATTTTAGTCCAGGACTTTGCTAATTCCCGAGCTTATGAACCGGCCCTAAATATTTCCAGCGGTTAAATTTTTTTACATAGACATCAGATAAATATTTTAACATTTGGTTTAAATTTTATTTGATGGGGAATTACAAGTTTCAGTTTTACCAACCAAAAGTCTGTAATATTGTGGCTTGATGCAATTTTCGGAGGAAGTTCGTTTCGAATGAACATGTAATTTATTAGAAAATGTTAATGAAGTTGATTTTACTAGTTATTTAGCTAAAATATATAGTTCTGGTAACTTAGATTTCACTTGGATTTCTAATTTCAAATTAGTTCAGTTTGTCGTCGATCCCACTATGTTGCTGTCCTCGATTTATCGCACGGTTAAACTTAATAGACGTACGAACAACCAGGCATATGTCTTAAAGCTTAAGTCATAAGACATAATGTGTAAGCTCTGATTTAATAATGTTTGTTGGTTCAAGTGCGACACGATGACTTAAGTCGCATGTCTTAAGACACGATGTCTGAAGCACCAATGTGTAAGGCTAGGCGTACACCGGTTAGTCAAGACAAGACAAGACGAGATTAGTCACGTTTAGTCACAGTACTTCACATAGTTGCTTATGAAGCAACACACACCGATTAGTCATTGCATCGGTGTGTGCTGCTTCATAAGCAACTATGTGAATTACTGTGATTAAACGTGACTAATGTTGTCTTGTCTTGTCTTGACTAACCGATGTACGCCTATCCTAAGCTGGCTACGATGTTCGCTTCAGAGACTTCTGGTGTGAAGATAGGAAAGACCGTGTCTATTCTATACATGGACGAAGGGTATACCTACCACACATTTAGAGAAAGTTATTACCAGTTAGTCAAGACAAGTCAAGACGGATTAGTCACGTTTAGTCACAGTAATTCACATAGTTGCTAATGAGCAGCACACCAATGCAATGACTAATCAGTGTGCTGCTTCAAGCGACTATGAACCGTGACCAAACTGCCTAATCTCGTCTTGTCTTGTCTTGACTAACTGTATAAGGTTGTTTATGGCTATAGCTGTTGAGTTAGTTGTCAAAGTCACAAGACAAGACGATTTAGTCACGTTTCACAGTTTCATGCGCTTGAAGCAACACACACCGATTAGTCATTGCATTGGTGTGTGCTGCTTCATAAGCAACTATGTGAAGTACTGTGACTAAACCTCACTAATTTTGTCTTATCTTGTCTTGTCTAACCGGTGTACGCCTAGCCTTAGCGCAAGCGATACCTTATAGACCATAAACCATCGCATTTTCAATCACTTCACATCACTTATGAATAATTGGATTACTACTTATGACGTCATAATACATCCGCATCATAGGACAACCCAACACTGGTGAAGTCATCTCATCTTGTATGGTCCTTCTCGACATTAGCTTTAGAATTCCTACGCTTTACCTTTCTCGTACTGGCAAAGCGTTTGACTTCTGAAACTAAAGTCGAGTTCATACTTCGAGACTATCGACTGCGGCAGCTATCAACTTTGGCAGATATCGACATCGGCAGCTATCGACTTTGGCAGATAGCGAGTTTGGGAAGTATGGACTTTGGCAGATATCGACATCGGCAGATATCGACTTTGGCAGCTATCGACTTTGGCAGATATCGACATCGGCAGCTATCGACTTTGGCAGATATCGAGTTTGGGAAGTATCGACTTTGGCAGATATCTACTTTGATCAGTATTTACTTTGACAGAAATCGACTTCAAGTTTGACAGATATCGACTTTGGAGAGTATTCAATTTGGCAGATATCGACTTGGATGAGTATTGAGTTTGACAGATATCGAATTATTAGATATTTATGAGCTTGGGATTTAGCCAAGTCCTAGACTGAAACGGGTGGCCAACGTAGCATCGACAAACGTTAGCCTCGATACTATGTACTAAGGCTAGGCGTACACCGGTTAGTCAAGACAAGACGATATTAATCACGTTTAGTCACAGTAATTCACATAGTTGCTTATGAAGCAGTACACACCGATGCAATGACTAATCGGTGTGTGTTGCTTTAGTACTGTAACTAAACGTGACTAATCTCGTCTTGTCTTGTCTTGACTAACCGGTGTACGCGCAGCCTTAGCCAAGTCCTAGACTAAACCGGGTGGCCACCGTAGCATCGAAAAACGTTAGCCTCGATACTATGGTACTAAGGGTTCTCTATGCTGCTAACGCACTAACCTGTCGAGACGAACGTTTGTCGATGCTACGGTAGCCACCCGTTTTAGTCTAGGACTTGGCTAAATCCCGAGCTCATGAACCGGCCCTTTGCTAACTTTTTTTGCCTCTTGTAAATTTTCTGTAATGTGAACGGTTTTCGTGAAATTTGCCATCAAAAATTCAAATGATGTTCTATCAAGTTCGTTAATGCTACAGGATATTTTGTCTCTTTCATGGTAGTGTCACACTCTCTCATTCTCTCTCTCTCACACACATACATACACCCTCTCTCTTACTTACATACCCTCTCTTTTTCTCTCCCCGACTTTCTCTCACCCCCCTCTTTCTTTCACGCCTCTCCTAGGCGCAAAACTCACAACCCCCGAAAATTAATGAATCCATTCGGCAATAATAATTAATAGTAACGGTTATTGTTGTGCGGTGAAATAACAGATAAATTAACTGCTATTCAGCCGTAACCGCGATTTTGAAAGCAATTAAATGTTATATTGGATTCGTGGGTTAGGGGGCCACCACAAAATCTGTTACTGTTATTGAGTGCCTCAGGTTCTAAATTGATTATTCAAGTTGTACCGTAAACGTACTGCACAGATGGTCACCAATCCGTGTACATTCTGAGACTACGTGACTGAACCTTGTATTCAAAGTTGAACTATAAGAAGGGTTTTGTCACAGTTTAACTATAAATAAAACAAGAGGTTTCTCTCAGTGAGGATATGATGATATAGAAATGATTATAGCAGGATAATTCAAGTTGTCAGAAAACAGCTGTTTCGGCAATGAGTAAACAGTGATTTTGACACAATAATCCTTAGGCTTTAAAGTTTTAAAGACCTCTAAAGTCTTTAAAAGACTTTTTTAAAGAATACCTTTTTAAAAGACCTTTTCAATAATCTGCGAGATTCAGCATTTGTAGGTCTTTAAGGGTCTATAGACTTTAAGGGCCGGTTCATGAGCTCGGGATTTAGCAAACTCCTAGACTAAAAAGGGTGGCTACCTTTAGCATCGACAAACGTTTGTCTAGACTGGTTAGTGGGTTAGGAGCATAGAGAGCACTTAGTACATAGTGTTGAAGCTAACGTTTGTCAATGCTACGGTGGCGACCAGTTTTAGACTAGGACTTATCTGAATCCCGAGCTCATGAGGTCTTTAAGACTTTTGAGCCTTTTGATTATTGTGTCAAAAACACTGTTTACTTATTAACGGAACAGCTGTTTTCTGACAAGTTAAAATGATCCTGCTATACTCAGAGGTTTTGATTAGTTAGGAATGATTATTGTACTCACAGATTTAGTCAATAATCTACTGATACTTATCTTTTTCGTGTGTTAATTACACATGCAAATAAAGAGTAAATGTTTGACATTACCTAACTTACCTCCTTCCCGCCATTACCCACACACGCAAGCAAACAGCTAATGTGGGCATCATATCCCTAGCAACTTTGGATTTTGAGTGTATATGATAGCAAATTAATATTTCTGTTCACCAAGATTCTAAATCTTATTGGAACAGGCCACAGGGGACTATTTGATGAGAAGAAGAAGAAAAAGAAGGGGAGAAGAAGGAGAAGAAGAAGAAGCACAAAGAAGAAGAAGAAGGAAGAAGAAGAAGAAGAAGAAGAAGAGTAAGAAGAAGAAGAAGAAGAAGAAGAAGAAGAAGAAGAAGAAGGAAGAAGAAGAAGAAGAAGAAGAAGAAGAAGGAAGAAGAAGAAGAAGAAGAAGAAGAAGAAGAAGAAGAAGAAGAAGAAGAAGAAGAAGAAGAAGAAGAAGAAGAAGAAGAAGAAGAAGAAGAAGAAGAAGAAGAAGAAGAAGAAGAAGAAGAAGAAGAAGAAGAAGGAGAAGAAGGAGAGGAAGAAGAAGAAGAAGAAAGAAGAAGAAGAAGAAAAGAAGAAGAAGAAAAGAAGAAGAAGAAGAAGCACGAAAAGTGTCAAACATGTAAATTGTTAACATGAAAAAACATATTTACGAAAGAAATCAACTGAACATCACCCGTTACCATGGAAACGTTAAATGAAAGTTATTTACAATCCGCCAAATTTAGAAAATATTACTATACAAACAGAAAATATTACAGAACTCTACGGAAAAATAAAAAACAATAAGGCACAATACAATAATTGAGTAGAACACCAATACTGCCCGGTTCATTCCTCATACTCCGATAACAATTGGAAAAACAAATGAAAAACCATTTCCCAACACCGCTTTTCATGAAAAACTACCTGTCCGTTTTCCCCCGGAAAATCCACAGGCGAAAAATATTTTTGTCATCCTTTTTTCGCTCCCCTTCTTTATCCCTTTTGTTTTCTCTCTCCTCTATCCCTGTTATTCTTTTCTCTGTGTCATTCTCATATGAGAAAAAAACTCGAAAAATGCTCTGGTGTCACACCTATATAGACAGCGTGAATGGGAGCTGTGTTAAATTGATATCGATATAGGCAGCATGTAATGGAGGGAACTGGATTAACAGGAGCTATTGTGAGGGATGATGATTTATTTCAAAGGACGTTTCTCGCTCAATGAAGGTTTTTTGACAAAAAATGGTGTTTCAGTGATAGGTTTTTGAGGATTTTTTCCTGTAAAGGACATGAACTATCATGAGATCTAAGCTACTCGGCTTTTAATAAATATCTTTTTTAGCTTGGTCAATTATTATATTTACTAAATATCTTTGTTGTTACAGTAAAACCTGGTTATTCGAGTACTGAGTTGAATTTTAGTTTAACCAAGCCTGTCATTACAAAATAACAAACATAAAAATATAGGTCTTGATAGTAAGGGAAGAGGTTATCTCTAAAGAACACGAGTAGTGAAAGATAGGAGGGGAGAAGGGAAAACATTTTCAGTTAAGAAAAATAGTTTTGTACGAGAAAAGTTAAAGAATAAAGGATGGGTGAATTGATATGGTGAAGAAAAGAGACAATTAGAAGAGCAAAAAGAAGAAAAGGAGAAGGAGAAGAAGGAGAAGATAAAGAGAGAGAGTTTTGGAAGAGAGAGAGAAGAAGAAGAAGAAGAAGGAGAAGATGACGAGAAAAAAAATACTGGATGAGAAATAAGAAAACGTCAGTCAAGAGGAAGTTTTTTGTGTTATTAGAGAGAATACAGAAAATGTAAGATGTGTGAATTGTGATTGAAGGAAGAAGAGGAGAGGAAACAACAGCAGAGGAGAAGTAGAGAAGAGGAAGTAGGAGAGGACGAGGAAGAAGAAGAGGAAAAAGGAAAGATGGAATAAGTGTCAGTTGAGAAAAAGAGGTGTTACTGCTTTTTCGGCAGTTGATATAAGATGGAAGAAGACAGAACAAAGAAGTTGGATGAATATTCATAGCAAGAGGAGAGAAAACGAACAAAGGAGAACAACGTGAGAAAGAGCGAGAAGAAAAAATTAAGAGAATGAGAAGACGTACAAGAAAAAAGTTGTGAAGAAGAAGAAGAAGGATAATGAGGAAAAGAAGGAGAAGAAGAACAAGAGGAGGAAACGAAAAAGGAAAATAAGAAGGAGAAGAAAATTAGAAGAAGAAGAAGATGAAAGAAGGGCTTGAACAAGAGGAAGAAGAAGAAGAACAAGAAGAAGAAGAAGAAGAAGAAGAGGAGTTGATAGTGAGGAAAAGAGCGAAACTAAATCTTGTGTTTCAAGAAGTGCAGGGCTGAAGTGAAGTGTTTCTTTTCCAAGATAAATGATCTCACGCTGATATTTTTGCACGTGCTTATTTCCCGCCTTTTTCCGCCGACGCCTGGCAACAACTTTTCCGGCAGTCACTTTCATCTGGTTCGAAACACGTCCGCGCCGGAAAAATGCCCCGCAGGCTTTCCTCGGGAAACAGAGAGCTGGGCTTTTCCATCTCCAGATGTAACAGATAGTACCTATTATTTTGCCGGGAAATCTTGGTTAGATATCTTAGATATAGAGGGAAAATCAGAGTAACTTGCTTGAAAATGAACTCGAAATAATGCGTTTTTTCTGTGATAGAAGTTTATGCAACGATTGTATTATGATAGCCTTCAAAGTACAAGACTTGTACTTGATGAATTTGCTGAAGTTGAATTGTCAGATTCATTCAATTCGGCGGATGGCGAACAGACAGACAGATAGGTTAGAACACGTGTATCGGTTTGATCAAATCATTGATTTAGTTTGAAGAAGAAGAAGAAGAAAGAGTTGGGGAAGGAGGAGAAAAAGAAGAAGAAGGAGGAGTGGGAGAGGGAGGGAAAGAAGGAGGAGAAGAAGATGGAGGAGGATGAGAAGGAGGTGAAGAATGATTAGAAGAAGAAGGGGAAAAGGAGAAGATGAAGAAGGAAGATAAGAAGGAGGGAATAGAGAAGGAGAAGAAGGAGGGAATAGAGAAGGAGAAGAATCAGGAGAAGAAGGAGAAGGAGGAGAAGTAGGAGAAGGAGGTGAAGAATGAGTAGAAGAAGAAGGAGGGAATAAAGAAGGAGAGGGAAGAGAAGGAGGAGAAAGAGGAAAAGGAGGAGAAGAAGTAGAAGGAGAAGGAGGTGGAGAAGGAAGGGGAGAAAGAGGAGAAGAAGAAGAGAAAGAGGAGAAGGCGGAGAACGAGGCGGAGAAGAAGAAGAAGAAGAAGAAGTATTGGAACCACGCAGTTCAATAGTAGTAGTTTTATGCGACCTGGGATGTCCTAGTTAGATCAAAACGGACAAACTGTAGTAGAATGAGAGGAGGAGATATCGATCCTGTTAACATACTTGATGATTCAGTTCAAGATAGCTCTCCGCTAAGTGAAAAAAAGAAACACTGATAAAAAGACAAAAAGTGAAAGGTGTGAAGAAGAAGAGTAGCAGAAGTAGAGGAAAAAGAAAGAAAGAGAAAGGGGAGTGAGTGAGGAGAGAAGAAGAAGATAGAGAATGAGAAGGAGAAGAAGTAGAAGAAGGAGGAAGATAAATAAGGAAGAGGAAAGAAGACAGGAGAGAAGAAGAAGAAGAAGAAGAAGAAGAAGAAGAAGAAGAAGAAGAAGAAGAAGAAGAAAAAGAAGAAAAAAAAGAAGGAGAAAAGGGATAAGAAGAAGAAGAAGAAGAAGAAGAAGAAGAAGAAGAAGAAGAAGAAGAAGAAGAAGAAGAAGAAGAAGAGAAGAAAGAAGAAGAAGCAGGAAGAAGAGAGAAGAAGAAGAGAAAGAAGGAGAAGAAGAAGAAGAAGAAAGAAGAAAGAAGAAAAAGAAAAAAGAAGAAGGAGAGGAGAAGAAGAAAAGAAGAAGAAGGAAAGAGAGAAGGAAAGAAGAAGGGGGAGGAGAAGGAAGAGAAGGAGAGAAGAAGAAAAATAAAGAGAAGAAGGAAAAACGAAGAGGATGAGGTGAATAAGAACAAAAAGACGATGATTGAGAAGATTGAAAATAAGAAGGAGAAGGAGTATTGGAAACTATCTCATGTAGTTCAATAGTAGTAGTTTTATGCGACCTGGGATGTCCTAGTTAGATCAAAACGGACAAACGGTAGTAGAATGAGAGGGGATGACGGGGATTCGATCCTGGTTCGTTAACATACTTGATGATTCAGTTCAAGAGAGCTCTCCGCTAAGTGGAAGGGTCCAGTTCCGTCCTCGGCACATATAAATATTCTAATTCTGATCAGACTCTGTGATTGGACCGCTTTGATTCGCCAATCAGAATAAAGTGATTGCAGGCCTGCCAACCCTGAATAGCGATCGTCAGGTGTACCAACACTGTGAATTTTGATGGCTGGGTGTACCAAATGTGAATTGTTTTGTGAGGTGTACCAACTGTTGATCACTAGTTTTGTAGGAAGGTTTCTGGATTTCAAAAATAGGAGAAGTGAATGAAGTGTTAACAACCACGAATATTGTGATTTCTTGTCATGTACACCAACCGCTAAATAAATTGTGATTGTTCTTCTTCTTTTTCTCCTCTTCTTCTTACTTTTCTTATTCTTCTTCCTCTTCTTCTTCTTCTTCTCTTCTTCTTCTTCTAGTTTTTGCTGGAACGTTTTATGGATTAATTCATGAATTTCAACCACCTCCTACATCAAAGGGATATGCCAATCGAAATCAGTATCAGAGGAGGGACGAAAAGGAGTAGGAGCATGAGGAGGAGAAGGAGATGAGGGATATAGAGAAATAGAAAACATGAGGAAGGATAGGAAGAGGAGGAGGAAAGAGCGAGGAAAGATAATAGAACACAGAAAAAAATTATACAACTTACATGTTTTCAATTATTTAACCCTTAGTAATGAGATAAAAGATCTATGTCAAGGAGACTGAATAAAGGGAAGGAAAGAAGAAAAAGAAGAAGAAGGAGAAGAAGAAGAAGAAGAAGAAGAAGAAGAAGAAGAAGAAGAAGAAGAAGAAGAAGAAGAAGAAGAAGAAGAAGGAGTAGAAGAATAATGATGATAAGTGGAAAAGCACAACGCAGATGAGCTACTGAACACTGATAACAAGACTATGCTGAAACGGAACGATGATTGTATTTTAAAGTGAAAGAGAGTGTACCACCGAATCGGAATGAGGAGAAGAAGACGATGGAAGGAGAAGAAGAAGGAGGAGGAGAAGAAGAAGAGGAAGAAGAAGAACAAGAAGGAGAAGAAGAAAAGAAGTATAAGAAGAAGAAGGGAGAAGGAGAAGGAGAAGGAGAAGGAGAAGGAGAAGGAGAAGGAGAAGAAGAAGAATAAGAAGAAGAAGAAGAAGAGGAGGAGGAGAAAAAGATGAAGAAGAAGGAGGAAAGAAGAAGAAGAGCAGTGTAAAAGTGTATAGAGGAATTTGAAATGTGAGCTACCCTGGATATAAGATAAGGAAGAAGTAGCTTTGTGGCTTTGCGCTCGGTAACAAAAGGATCTGGATTTGAATCGAGGCAGGAGCAGTGGGAAGAAGAGAAAGGAGGAGACGAACAAGGAGAGAGAGACAGAGTGAAGGAGAAAAGAAGGGCAATATGAGAGTAGAGTGGAGGTGTGAAAAGATGGACTATAAAGACGACGGTGGTTAGGGGTTAGGTGGTGGGGTTTGGAGATGGAGATTTGTAGAAGTTGAAGAAGAAGAAGAGAGGAGAAAAAGAAGGTGAAGAGAAAAGGTGACGAGGAAGAAGAAGGTAAAAAGGAAGGAGAAGAAGAAGACGAAGAAAGAAAAAAACTTGAATCGAACACACAATTCCATTTTTTCCTCACCTAATAGGCCTTTTGCAATCTAAAGAAGACTATAATGAATAATGAGCATTTTTGCAAATGCAAATGCAAAACGCTTGTTTTGGCCGTCTCTCGACTACCTGAACAGAGTTCATCTATCTGAAGAAAGCTATTCGCCATCCGCAAACTTAAATGAATATTACCGTATTTATGAATTAGCAAGAATGATACTAGAACCTGAGACAGATTAAAGTATGGATGAGAAAGAGTGATTGGTGATGAAGGTGTGGGGAGAGGAGCGAAAGGAAATGTATAATAATTATATATTATAAATTATAATGTAGGAATTCTGAGAAACAATATTGTAATGTGAGCTATCAAAGATATGAATCAGAATTTATCCGGGGATTACAAGTGATAGAGATAAAGAGGGAGGGAACGTAGGTGAAGAAGAGGAGGAGGAGAAGAATGAGGAGGAGGGAGAGGAGGGGGTTGAGAGGGAGGAGGAAGAGGAGGAGGAGGTTGAGAAGGAGGAGAAAAATAGGCGGTGTTAGAATAATCATGCATTTCGCCTTTGACGAGAATGGCAAAAACAAAGATAAAGACGAAGGAGACAAAGATGTAGCAAGAGCTGCGGTAGAATATGGCGAAGGAGGGGGAGATGTTGGAGGAGGAGGTGACAAATAAGTTGAGGAATGAGATGGAGGAGGAGGAGGAGCAGGAGGAGGGGAGGAGAAGGAGGAGGAGGAGAAGATGCAGAAATCGTCTTTGCTCAACCGCACAGCCATACAAGGCATCCGTTGTAATTTGATTCACCGTATACGCACACCAAGTCATTAGCATTCAGCATTGAAAGAGGAAAAGGGTGAGAAGAAGAAGAAGAGTAAGAAGAAGGGGAGAAGAAGGATGAGAAGAAGGAGAGGAAGAAGAAGGAGAAGAAGAAGAATAAGAAGAAGAAGAAGAAGAAGAAGAAACATGTAGAAGGAGGAGAAGGAGGAGTGGAGAAGAAGAAGGAGAAGAAGAGGAGGAGGAGGAGGAGGAGATGGAGAGGAGAAATGGGAAAAGGGAAGAGGAGAAAGAGGAGGAGAGGAAGGAAAGACCAAGAAGAAGAAGAAGAGGAAGAAGAAGAAGAAGAAGAAGAAGAAAAGAAGAAGAATCTGGGAGGAGGAGAAGGAGGAGCGGGAGGAAAGAAGGAGAAGAAGAGGGAGGAGGGGTAGGAAGAGAAGATGGAGGAGATGAGAAATGAGAAAAGGAAGAAGGAGAAAAAGGAGGAGAGGAAGGAAAAGAAATAATGAAGAAGAAGATGAAGAAGAAGAAAAGAAGAAGAAGATGAAGAAGAAGAAAGAAGAAGAAAAGAAAAAGAATCAAGAAGGACGAGCGGGAGGAAAGAAGGTGAAGAAGAGGAGGAGAGGGGAGGAATAGAAGATGGTGGAGATGAAAATAAGAGAAGGAAGGAGGAGAAAAAAGGAGGAGAGAAAGAAGAAGAAGAAGAAGAAGAAGAAGAAGAAGAAGAAGAAGAAGAAGGAGGAGAGGAATAAGAGGATGAAGAAGAAGATGGGAAGCGGGAGAGAACTTGAAGAAGCAGTGTGTGAGTGTGCCACAGACATACGATAATTCAATGTTGGAAGTTCTGTTCTGGTGAATTGAGAGGTATTTGGTGGGCGGTTTGAGATTCGAAGAGAATGAGGTTGGAGCAGAGAGGGGTTAAGGGAGGAGAAGAAGACGAAGAAGATGAGTGAGATGTTCAGTGAGGTGGAGTTTAATCGCAAGAGATTTGCAAACTGAATAGAAATATTGAAAATATTTATTCATCGTAAAGTGGAACAAACAATAATGTAAAGCCTTGATTACACGATGCGAGTTTACTAGGTACTACCCGGCTTTTTGGCTAGTAGCTAGTAAACTAGCTATGTGTAATCTCATCACAGAGCATGTAGAGTTCAATGGTTAATTATGTCGTTGAGGTCGACCGTCGTGACTCAGTAACACGTCAATGAGTGACTCATCAGTACGTACTCTGCAGGGCAAGAAATGTGTTTTTAAACTTATTCAGAGATTACCCAGATGATTAGAAAAACAAAAGAATACTTCACTATTGTGACTTGTAATTGATTATCTCTTTTTTGATGAATTGTATCATAATTAAAATTTACAAACAATTTTGAAGTATTATTTTGTTTTGCTAATCAACTGGGTAACCTCTGAATAAGTTTAAAAACACGTTTCATATTTTGCCCTGCAGAGTGCATTACTGGGGGGTCACGCGATGACGTATTTACTCGTCACGGCCGGTCGACCTCAAAAACGACATGATTGGCCTACCTTGGAACTCTACATACCTTGGCATGAGCAATGTAAATCGGTCATGTGTTTTATAAGTAATGTTTTTGTAGTGTTTTTTATAAGTATCATTTTATAATGAAACCAGCCGGTATTTCGAGGTTGTCACATTGAAGGCCGCGGCCATGTAGTTTAAAGGGGTAGTTTATAGTCATGTAGTTTAAAAGCCAACTAGCACACTACTAGCCGGCTAGTAAAAAAATTGGGGAAGAAGTTGAAGACCGGTCAACTTTACTATAGTCCGATTCACGTCAAGAAGTCAGCATTGTTTATATGAGGAGCATTGATGCCAAGTTTCATTGAGACTGTTGAGACTGTGTGCGACAACTATGCACAGTGCGAATAGGATAGAGACATCAGCAACTGCCTTGTGCTGACCAAGGATAGCAAACTCCCATCTAAGCAATGCTGACTTCTTGACGTGAATCACACTATAGTCGGCGTTTGAGCGAGCTATAGCTAGTAAACTAGCTGTATGTGAAGGGATTTTCTAGTTGAAAAGCAGCAAGTGGCAAGCCAGTGGTGGTGTAAATTTCAGCTGGAAAATGTCTAGTTGGAGAGTGAGTGGAACAGCGATACGTGTAATCGTCAACTAGCGAACTCGCAAGTGAGTCGGCGAATTACTAGCCGGCTAGTGACTAGTCAACTCGCCCCGTGTAATCGAGGCCTAAGTGATATATGATTGGAAAAGAGTTGTGTACTGTATGAACAGAGAGAAACAGAGAGAGTTAGGGTGAGAAAGAGGTTGTGATAGGTGGGTGGGAAGAGGAGGGGGAAGAATAAGAAGAAGATGGGAGAGAAGGAGGTGAAGCAGGAGAAGGAGGAGGAGTAGAAGGAAGAAGAAGAAGAAGAAGAAGGAAAGAAGAAGGAGGAAGAAGGACATGGAGACAAAGCAGGAGAAGAAGGAAGAAGAAGATGAGGGAGAAAAAGAAGGAGAAGAAGGAGATGGAGACAAAGCAGGAGAAGAAGATGAAGAACATGAAGAAAAAGAACAAGAACAAGAACAAGAACAAGAAGTACAAGAAGAAAAGAAGATGAAGAAGATGAAGAGTAAGAAGAAGAAGAAGAAGAGAAGAAGAAGAAGAAGAAGAACAAGAAAGAACAAGAACAAAAGAAGAAGAACAAGAAAAAAAAGAAGTACAAGAAGAAAAAGAAGATGAAGAAGAAGAGTCTAGGAGGAGGAGAAGTAGAAGGAGAAGAAGATGGAGAAGAAGAGGGATGAGGAGGAGGAGGAGATGGTGAAGATGAGAAATGATAGGGGAGAGGAAGAAGAAGAAGAAGAAGAAGAAGAAGAAGCAGAAGAAGAAGAAAAAGAAAAGCAAAAAGAAAAAGAAATGAAAAAGAAAAGAAAAAGAAAAAGAAAAAGAAAGAAAAAGAAAAAGAAAAGAAAAAAAAGAAAAAGAAAAAGAAAAAGAAAAAGAAAAGAAAAAGAAAAGAAAAAGAAAAAGAAAAAGAAAAAGAAAAGAAAAGAAAAGAAAAGAAAAAAGAAAAAGAAAGAAAAGAAAAGAAGGAAAAGAATAAGAAAAGAAAAGAAAGAAAAAGAAAAACAAGAACAAGAACAAGAACAAGAACAAGAACAAGAACAAGAACAAGAACAAGAACAAGAACAAGAACAAGAACAAGAACAAGAACAAGAACAAGAACAAGAACAAGAACAAGAACAAGAACAAGAACAAGAACAAGAACAAGAACAAGAACAAGAACAAGAACAAGAACAATAACAAGAACAAGAAGAAAAACAAGAAGACCCCCAACCAATTACCACATCCAAAACAAACAAGACAATCATGTAGTCTAGTCACTGAGTTTACATGTAACCAAGAAAGGTACAGCACTCCCTCAACATGTAAATGAGGACTCAAGGTATCACTCTTGTAACTCGACTCTTACTCGAGTGTACCTCGACTTGATTTGTACCTTAAGTTGTCACTGGATCTGTTACATGGATGAGGGGTACTTCGGTGTTGGGGGTTGAATTTGCCTGTTAACTTGATTTAGCATTGTAATGTATCGTACCTGGGAATGGGGTATTGTCTGTAGGGTTTGGAATCTGAAGGTTTATCGTGATTCAAATGTGTAGCTTGTTCACTTTCGGTTGTTCAGTTACTACTTAGGCTAGGCGTACACCGGTTAGTCAAGACAAGACAAGATCCCAGTCACTCATTTGTCAAACTTATTCCAAGAGAACATCAAACATTTTTAAAAATTATAGTAACTCTACTCTTGGTATTGTTTTAAAAGCTTCAAATGATGGCCAGGCGTACATCGGTTAGTCAGGCAAGACAAAGATTAATCACGTTTAGTCAATAACCTCATGCTATGAGCAGCACACCAATGCAATGATTATCGGTGTGTGCTGCTTCATAAGCAGCTATGTGAATTACTGTGACTAAACGTGACTAAAGTCATCTTGTCTTGTCTTGACTAACCGGTGTACGCCTAGCCTTGGTTTTCAACATCTCAAGCTTCCAAAACATTACCAAGAGTAGAGGGACTATTATTTTTTGATGTTAGAAAATTTGTTTTGAATGTTTCTCTCGGAATAAGTTTAACAAATGAGTGACTGGGTTCATTTTTACCTGTAATCCCACATTAGATTACAAAAATGTAGCAAAATTATGGCGGTCGCGGGAATGAAAAAAGTTTGGTTACCATGTTTGATTATTCTATGATTGTACTATATTATTCAAATTAATAAGATTCTGTTCTCATTTCAGCTGTAATGTTCTATAAGATTATCATGGTTCAATAAACAGATGTAATCATTTAGGAACATGTGTCATCATTCGTCAACAATATATTATATTGTATTGATGGCAGGTTAGTAAAAGTCACAAGTTTAGATTAGTCACGCTCAGTTACAGTAATTCACATAGATGCTTATGAAGCAGCACACACCGATGCAATGAATAATCGGTGTGTGTTGCTTCATAAACAACTATGTGAAGTACTGTGACTAAACGTGACTAATCTCGTCTTGTCTTGTCTTGACTAACCGGTGTACGCCTAGCCTAAATCTGTGAATGTAACCAATTTACTAAAAATGTAAACAATTATGTGAATAAGGCTTTTATTAATGCACTTTGTGTCTGTGAGCTTTTGTATGTATGTAAATGGATGAACAATGTAATCGTAATGAAATGCTATCAAACTGAAGTTTATTCATCAAAATATCATTTAAAATACTATCTATAGATTTGTAACATGAAATACAAGTTGTACAAAGAAATAATATTTTTATATGAATCATTACAAAATTCATATAATTAGGAATAAGTAATGTAATGTAATCAAAAAATATTATTATCAATATTAATATTACACAAGAGTGGATGTAATTACTAGTTACTTGTTTGTTGATGATGTCATTTGGTTAATAATTACCATTTAAAGTGTAAGTTTATAACATAAAATACAAGTACAAATAAATTTTATGCTAAAAATGAAAAACACAGATTTTGTCAATTCTACTCTTTATACTCTCTACTCTAAAGAGTAGAATTGACAAAATCTGTGTTTTTCATTTTTTATTATTATGGGACGTTTCTACAATCTCAATAGTCACTCTTTAGAATTTTAAAATTTTATGCATCAATCATTTCGAAATACATAGTCTCGAATGAATGTAATGAAATAATATATTCTTGTATTATCAATTATCGATAATAAGATCATACAAGAATATGAAAAAGTCTATGGTAATTAATACTGAGGATAAAGGATTAGAATTGATTATATTATTCTTATATCATGAATTATTAGTAATAAGATCATACAAGAACGAATAAAACGACTCATAGTTGTGTCAGTTGAAAATGTCATTTTGTGGGAGGAGCCTTTTCAGCCAATGACAAGCCTGTAATGGCGGCTTCCAATTCGAAGTACTTTGATGTGTAGTATGTACCATGTGAACCATGTGTACCATGTGAAGTACTTTGACTTTCATAATGGCTTCTCAATGACTGTTAACGTCATATGGGAGCCATTTTGTGGGAGGAGCCTGTTCTAGCCAATGACAAGCCTGTAATGGCGGTTTCCCTTTCCAAAGTACACTCCTAATCTTAATGCCTATTGTTTGGACCAGTCTGCTATCTAGATTAAAATAGAGACTATTTTATAAAAATTGAGAATTAAATTTGATTTCACTATACCAATAGAGACTATTAATTTATTCAAATAAATAGAGATTTTCAATAAAGATTATTTATTCAACTGAATAGAGGATATCTTTGAAAAAGAGTATTGAATGAATTGATGCAAAATTTTGCAGAATATTCAGCGGTATTCAGAGCGATCTTATATTTATTTATTTATTTTCTAAAAATATGTTGTATCTTGTTGTCCTATTAATTTCAATGAAATAGATTGTGCTCATATTTCATAATTTGTTATAGATGATATGATAGTAGGCCTAGTAAATAAATTTGATATATAGATAGTGGATAAATAGAAAATGCCTTTATTCAATATTAACAAAAATAATAGAACTACTACAATCATGTTGAAGGATAAACAAATAAAGATATGGAAACGAAATAAAATGATTGACAGGTCATCATTGACATTGATCATCGATAATTAATGAAATTATTCTCGTAATATGTTTTGTTTTGTCATATTCTATCAACACATGTAATGTATAGTATTATGTCATTATTATAACAATTATATTATTATTATGTCATGTATTAGTAATAACTTGAAATCAGCATATTATCATTTTTTATTATTGTAATGATTCTGGAGGTCATATATTCATAATCAAGTCATGTTTTATGCTAACGCAATTCTTATAAGAGTCATTGTTGTTGAATCCAATGGATGCTTTTGTATTTAGTATTCAGTGTTTTGTATTAGTATTATCTGGTATTATTTTATTTAGTGCCATAAAAATTTGTCGACGTTAAGAATAATGACTCTATTACGTTTGAATCAAAATTGATTTAATATGATATTCAATAAGATGAAAGTAATCAGAAATAATCAAGGTAATAAAATAATCTTGATGAAAAGAAAAACTCTTATATATTAGATCATTAGACCAATTTGTTGAAGTTAAGAATAATGACACTATTATGTTTGAGTGAAATTTATTCAGTATGAGATTCAATAAAATAAAGGTAATCGGAAATAATGAAGGTAATAAAAAAAGAAAAACTCTTATATATAATTTGATCATTAGACCACTATTCACATGACACTGTATGATCTCTGACAACACTGTATTATATCATGATTAGTCGAATTAATGTAGAATAATTAGTTACTATTGTGGTATATGATTCAATAGATCCTTGACTCATCTCCTAAAAGAATTTTGTGATAAGAAAAACTCTCATATATATGAGATTATTAGACCTCTATTCACATGACAATCTCATTACATCTGACCTCTTATAACACTGTATTATTTTATGATTAGTCAAATTCATGTAGAATAATATAAGTTATTGTTCTGATATATAATTCAATAGATCCTTGACTTATCTTCTAGAAAAAAGAAAACGAATTGATGTAGAATTAATTGTTTCATTGTGATCTATATGATTGAATAACATAATCTAAGGCTAGGCGTACACCGGTTAGTCAAGACAAGACAAGACGAGATTAGTCACGTTTAGTCACAGTATTTTACACAGTTGCTTATGAAGCAACACACACCGATTAGTCATTGCATCAGTGTGTGCTGCTTCATAAGCAACTATGTGAATTACTGTGACTAATCTCGTCTTGTCTTGTCTAGACTAACCGGTGTACGCCTAGCCTGATAGAAGTTACTATTTTGATATATGATTCAATAGATCCTTGACTTATCTCTTAAGAGAAAACGAATTTTGTGATAAGAAAAACTCTTATATATTAGATTATTTATTAGACCTCTATGCACATGACACTCTTATAACCTCTGTCCTCTCATAACACTGTATTATTTTATGATTAGTCAAATTTATGTAGATTAATATAAGTTACTATTTTAATATATAATTCAATAGATCCTTGACTTATCTTCTAAAAGGAAACAAATTGATGTTTTCATTGTGATTTATACGATTGAATAACATAATCTAAGGCTAGGCGTACACCGGTTAGTCAAGACAAGACAAGACGAGATTAGTCACGTTTTGTCACAATACTTCTCACAATTGCTTTTGAAGCAACACACACCGATTAGTGATTGCATCAGTGTGTGCTGCTTCATAAGCAACTATGTGGATTACTGTGACTAAACGTGACTAATCTCGTCTTGTCTTGTCTAGACTAACCGGTGTACGCCTAGCCTTATAGAAGATAAAATACATAATATCTCAGAAATTTACCAGCTTTTCTAATCATTTCTTTGTTTTTATTTGCATTTCAGAGGCAGACTATACCCTGGATGACTCCTTTTGGAATGAGGAGAACCCTGTTGGTGAGTTGATTGATCAAATAGAGTTATTTGATGAGTTTTAGCCCAAATTAGTTTTTAGTTTTTTTTAGCCCATTTTAGTTTCAGACCAAATGCAAAAACAGTGAAATCCATTTGGAAAGTTTTGTGGGTAATTGAAAACAAAAACTGTTCAATCCTCTCTTAATAAAGATGATTTGAAATAAATAATTTTATTTGACTATGTATTGAAAATCAAATAAAAATTGTCAGACCTTATGTGAAAAGCTGTATTCGCTGTGAGCATCTACGGTGTTGCGCTCTGGCGGATAATCGTATGAATCTTTCTGAGAAGATTAACATGGTAAAGGATAGGCTTATGTACGTGAAAGTTAGTTTATAATTGAAATATAATTCTTTGTTGCTATTTTTCCTACTTATCGATTGTGGAATTATATTTAGAATGATAAAATTAACATATTGCATGTTCTTAATCATTATTATAATCTTCAATTCAAGTTTTAAAATCAACTTTGAAGGTTATGTTTCAAGCTGGCTGAGCAGACGAAGTAGTTTATCCACAGCTGAGTTCATTCCCATTGGTTATTATTTCGAAATGGATTATGGGCGCGAGACTTCAAATCAATCATATGCTTTTGAACTGGATTTTTCACTCGATTAATTCAAAATTTAGATAGCCTACGATTTCTTTGTTGAATCAATTTACGTTTGGAAATATGGAAGTAATAGAAGACGCAATTACTATTGTGAACGGTATTTATACAATTAGGAATCCGATAATACTTTAAATGCATTGTAAATGCTTATTCCCTATCCTTTCTCATGTTAAAATACTCGCTTTCGTTCACAAAAATTCCGTGTAAGAGCAGGGGTCGATTTTATTATCCCCACCACCTACGTGCACACAGCGAATATAACTGGAATTATGAAAAAAATTTGATTTATGAGAATACATTTCACATAAGTTATTTTGCAACGAGCAATCAATATAGCTGGTTTTTAGTAGTTTCTCTTACATATCTGGAGCACACTATTGTATTTAAACTAAAGCTAGATTTATTAGAAGGTTTACCTTCAAATAATAATATATTGTATATTAGCTGTATTCTTGCAAAACATTTATTTGACAAAATTGATAATAATAATTAATTGGACAAAAAGCAGAAGTCTTCGGAATATTGTATGGCATTAATTAGGAATTCTGTCCAATTATTTATTATGATTTGACAAGCAACTGAATAGTTGCAATATCTCATTTCCTTCCATCTTTAAAATTAATAATGTTGATTCATGGACTGAAATAAACACTATATTTCCATTCATTTATAGGGGTTTCGTAGGCTATAGCACGCTCGTGCATACCTTTCTCTGTTTATAAATAGACGAGAACTCACTACAACAATCTTTATTTCCATGAGCTTAAGAATATGTGTAGCCTGCATTAGGCAATTCGCAATTTAATATTTGGAGTGGTCCGTAGCCAAGGGCGATAAGCGCCTGTCTGATAAACCAAAGGTTCCAAGATCGAATATTATCCTCACTAGAGGTCGTAGACATTATTCTCATGTACACATTCTTATATGCACGCTCGATTTTCTTTTCCCAGTCATCTAATTTCATTTTAATGTGTAAAATTAAACACAAACACAAATTAATAGGTAATAATATATGCAAAATATATAAAATTTCAATTCAATTCAATTTCAATTTATTCATTGATTTCATCTTTTTACAATAAGAAAAAATTTCATTTTATACATTATATAATATGAAATCATACTCACAAGACTTGAGTCCGTTCGTGAGTATAAGTTACTATAAGTTAATTACAGTATAACAATATCACATGAAAATTAGATAATGAGAGATTATACTAAAAAACAAAATTGCAAAAGAGATTTGAGAATAGATATAGACAGAATAATAGAGATAAAATAGGATGAAATATGCTATTGATTTTGAAAAAGGCGCGAACATCCAAAAAAGGCAGAATAGGCAAAATTAAGGCATTTTGCCCATCATCCGGGCTCTACACCTTCTTCAACTGTATTTGAGAAAGTGTCAATTCAATTTGAGAAAGTATCAGTTGTAATTGAGAATAGTGACTTGTAATTGAGAAAACATCAGTTGTAAATGAGAACGGTCAATTGTATTTGAGAAGATATCACATGTAATTGAGAATGGTGAATTGTAAATGAGAAATTGTCACTTGTGAATGAGAAGTTGAAAACGTGAAAAAGGTCAGCTGGTTCTTTAATTTGATTTCTCAATAATTACAACTGACATCTTCTCAATTTCAAATGATACTTTCTCATTTACAATTCACCATTCTCAATTGCATCTTCTCAATTACAATTGAACGTTCTCATTTACAACTGATGTTTTCTCAATTATAAATGACCATTCTCAATTACAATTGATACTTTCTCAAATACAACTGGAAAAGGTGTAGTCATAAAACACACGCCTTCCTAAAAACATCAACTACATTCCATCCCAATTCAAAAAACATTCATTTGCCACATGTTTTCCTAAAAACATCGACCACGTTCCATCCCAATATCTATCCAACTTCTTATTCTTTTCTTCTTCTTCTTCTTCTTCTTCTTCTTCTTCTTCTTCTTCTTCTCCTTTTTCTCCTTCTTGATCATCATTTTCCATTTCTGTTCTCTCACTTCTTCTCTTCTTCCTCCACCATTTTATTCTTCTTCTTTCTATTCTCATTCTTTTTTCTCTTCCTTCTTCTTTTTGTTCTTGTTCTCCTTCCTCTTCTTGCTTTTCTTATTCTTTTCCTTCTCCTTCTTCTTCTCCTCTTCTTCTCCTCCTTCTTATTCACCTCTTCTCTTCTTCTCCCTTTCCTTCTCCTTCTCCTTTTTCTTCTTCCACTTCTACTTCTCCTTCTTCTACTCATTGTCTTCTTCCCCTTCTTCGTCGTCGTCGTCTTCTTCTTCTTCTTCTTCTTCTTCTTCTTCTTCTTCTTCTTCTTCTTCTTCTTCTTCTTCTTCTTCTTCTTCTTCTTCTTCTTCTTCTTCTTCTTCTTCTTCTTCTTCTTCTCTTCTTCTTCTTCATTCTCTTCTTCAATAACATTCATTAGCCTCTACTTTCCTAAAAACATCGACCGCGTTCCATCCCGATATCTATCCAATCCATCAAATTACCCCCGAAATCCCTTATCAAAGCTCGGGTCAATTGTAAACATCTCGTTCATCAGAGATAACACGCAAGGCCTTTGTTTCAAGGTCCAGGGGACCGTACGGGTCTGATAGGCCATGGTTCAGTGGAGGTCCGCTAGGGAAATAGAGGCCTCTGCTGTGACTCCTATCCGTGACGTCACAATGGCATTGTATGCTGTAATAACATATGGTTGTTGGTCCTAGGAGACCTGGAACAACACAATTTGGTGATCTTCATTCTCTACCTACATTTCTTTCTAATATCAATCACCGATCATTTTCGTTATCTTCTTTTCCTTTTTACTTTACTACCTTTTGTTGTTGTTGTTGTCTTCTTCTTCTTCTTCGTCTACTTATTCTTCTTTTTCTTCTTTATCTTCTTCTTTCACTTCTTCCTATTCTCACCCTCCTCCTACTTCTTCTTCTTCTTCTTCTTCTTCTTCTTCTTCTTCTTCCTCTTTCTCTCCTCCCACTTCTTCTACATCGTCTTCTTCTTCTCCTCCTTTCTGTTCTTCTACTTCTTCTTCTTCTTCTTCTTCTTCTTCTTATTTTCTTCTTCTTCATCTTCCATCTCATTTTTCTACATCTTCAACTTCTTAACTTCTCCTACTTTCTTTTCTCCATTCAATATTCTTCTTCTTCTTCAATATTCTTCTTATTCTTCTTCTTTTCTTTCTATTCCTTTGATTCTTTCTCTTCTTTCTCTTCTTATTCTTATTTTTCTTCATTATCTTCATATTTTACCCTATTTCTCTACTTCTTCTCATTTTCTTTCTTGTTTTTCTTCCACTTCTTCTTCTTCCACTTCTTCTCCTTTTTCTCCCTCTTCTTATTCTTATTTTTCTTTTTCTCTTCATCTTCATATTTCACCTTATTCTACTTTTTCTTCTCCTCATACTTGTTCGTCTTCTCCGTCCACTTCTCATTCTTCTACTCCTTCTTCATCTTCTTCCTTCTTCTCCTCTTTCCCCTTCTTCTTGAGTGGTGTGTCTAATTCTCATTCAATAAGACAATTCCCATTCAATAAGATACTAACCCTTTTGTTTATGTACGTTTATTGTTTTATGTTTATGACTTCTCTTGTATTTTCATTGGAATAAAAACAATTCGAATTTGAACTCAAAAGTCGTTTAATCATCTACAAGGTGGTTTAATAATAATTATAAAAATATTTTTTTTAATATGATTCTGGACTGAAACTGAAAAATCGAAAGAAATTTGATGGAATTTGAAGATAATTTGAAGAATTTGAAGAAACGCTTTTTGTATATGTTCAACCAATTGCACTGAATCCTCCTTCTTCTCCTTCACCTTCTCCTCCCTCCTCGTCCTCCTCCTCCTCACACTCCTCCTTCTCCATCTCCTCCTCCTCCATCTCCTCCTCCCTCCTCCTCCTCCTCCCCCTCCTCCTTCCATAGAAGCAACATCATCAGAGAGTAGCGTCCTCTTCAGTAACAGTTCAAAGTTCAAACTTGTTATGCTAAGAGGAGTTCCATTCCCACTCTATTTCTCTCTCTGTCCCTCAATCATTCTCTCTTTTCTTCTCTCACTATTTATATCTCTCTTTCCCTGTCTCTCTGTATAACTTTGTGTACTTTCAACTTTGGAGTAAAAGCATTTTAGCAGCCAGAGAATCACGATAAGACTTCTGAAGATTATCATCTCTATCCATTCTCCTCTCCTATTCATTTACTCTTTCTTCTTCTTCTTCTTCTCTTCTTCTTCTTCAACTTTTTCTTCTTCTACTTTTCTTCTTCTTCTTCTTCTTCTTCTTCTTCTTCTTCTTCTTCTTCCTCTTTCATCTCTTCTACCTCCAAAACTAACTCCTTCTTATTCTGATCTCTTTGTTATTGAAATCAATATCATCTGGTAGATAATCATTCATCAAAATCTGATTTGTAGATTTTTACCATTCTTCATTTCCTCCTTTCTTCTCTGTATCTTTTCTCCACCTTGATCTCTACTTTCTATTCTCTCTACTTCCTCCTCCCATTTCATTTCTCTTCTTCGTTCTCACTATTTGCTTCTCTCTTCTTTCTTCATCAGCTTCTTCATCAAATTTTAGATTTTGTTAAAAAATTTTCGTCTATTTCGCTATCCACACCTCTTCATTCGAACCTATAGCTTTTTCTCTCACTTCAATCTTCTTCTCTTCTCCCTTTTCTCCCATTCCATTTTAGTTCTTCTTCCACTTATTGTTTTTTTTCCTTTTTCTTCGTCTTCTTGGTAGATCATCCAGTTTCTCAACTTCTCAACTACATCTTGTTTTCTTCACTGTTTTCTTGTCTTCTTGTTATCTTCAAATTCATCTACTTTTCTTTATCCTCTACCTCGTTCCTCTTCTTCATCACCTTCGCTATCTTCCCATCACCTTTCTACCTTCTTCTATTTTCTCTTTCCGATGTTTTTTTTTTCTTCTTCTTCTTCTTCTTCTTCTTCTTCTTCTTCTTCTTCTTCCTCCTCCTCCTCCTCACTCCTCCTCCTCCTCCTCCTCCTACTTCTCCTCCTCCTCCTCCCTTCCTCCTCCTCCTCCTCGTTCTTCTTCTTCTCCTTCTTCTTGTTCTTCCATCTCCTTCTTCTTCTCCATCTTCCATCTTCTACTTTCTTCTTCTTCTCTTCTTCTTCTTCTTCTTCTTCTTCTTCTTCTTCTTCTTCTTCTTCTTCTTCTTCTTCTTCTTCTTCTTCTTTTTCTTCTTCTTCTTCTTCTTCCTCTTCTTCCTCCTTCTTCTTCTTCTCCTCCTCCTTCTCCCTCTTCTTCTTCTTTCCTCTGTTTCTTGTGAGATTATCTGCTTGATAAGCAGCATTCATCAAAGTTCACCTTCAAGTCTTCAACTTATTGAACTTTGAACAAAGTTCGGTGGCTGGCTCACTGACTGACTACTAGTGGTTCTTCTTCATCTCCCTTTTAACTTCTTCTTCTTCTTCTTCTTCTTCTTCTGTCTTTCTTCTTTCTTCTTCTTTCTTCTTCTTCTTCTTCTTCTTTCTTCTTCTTCTTCTTCTTCTTCTTCTTCTTTCTTCTTCTCCTTCTCCTTCTGTTCCTTCTTCTCTTTTTCTTTAAAATTCTCCATTTGATTCTCCTCTTTCATCTATACACGGTGTTTCAGGAGGAATCGGCCAAACTTCTCATACTGATTCCTGAAACCAAAGTTACATAAAACATGGGTCCTGAAATACTCCGTTTCCTCTAGACGCCATTTTTTTTTTTTTTTTTTTTTAAATAATGGTTAAACTTATGACATTGAACTTTGCACCATCTCTTATGACAACTAGACAAAGCTACAAAAATTATGACAATTTTTCAAATTCCTAAAACAAAAAGACAGCTATTTGAAATTTTCTTTCTTAGACAACTCGAAAAACCATTGATACAACAGAAATTTCAAATAAGTGTCATTTTGTTTTATAAATTTGAAAAATTGTCATAATTTCTTTTGTAGCTTTGTCTAGTGGTCATAAAAGTTGGTAGAAGTTGTCATAGAAGAAGAAGGAGAAGAAGAAGAAGAAGAAGAAGAAGAAGAAGAAGAAGAAGAAGAAGAAGAAGAAGAAGAAGAAGAAGAAGAAGGAGAAGAAGAAGAAGAAGAAGAAGAAAAAGATGAAAAAATGAGAAGAAGTTGAGAAAGAGGAGAAGAAGTTGGTAAAAAGTTGTTAAAGAAGAAGAAGAAGAAAGGAAAATAATTAGAATGGAAATGAAGTGAAATACATGGATGTATGCTATGATAGACAAAAAGAGAGGGCAAAAGGAAATCAAAAATAAGAAATAGTAGCAGAAATAGGAGAGTAAGAGAAAAACGAAAGAATAAGAAGAAGAAAAGGAAGAAGAAGAAGAAGAAGAAAAGAAAGAAGAAGAAGAAAAGAAAGAAGAAGAAGCAGAAAAGAAAGAAGAAGAAGAAGGAGAAGTAAGAAGAAGAAGAAGAAGAAGAAGAAGAAGTAGAAGAAATAGAAGGAGAAGAAGAAGAGGAAGAAGCAGAAGAAGTTGAGAAAGAAGAAGTGGAAGAAGAAAAAGGAGAATGTAAATGAAGTTTATTCTCTGAAATACAAGGATGTATGCTACCATAGAAAAACAGAGAGGGCAAAAGGATATCAAAAATAATAAGTAGTAGCAGAAATAGGAGAGTGAGAGAGATACGGAAGGATTAGAAGAAGAAAAGGAAGAAGAAGAAGAAGAAGAAAGAAGAAGAAGAAGAAGAAAAGAAGCAGAAAAAGAAAGAGAAGAAGAAAAGAAAGAAGAAGAAGAAGAAAAAGAAGAAGAAGAAGAAGAAGAAGAAGAAGAAGAAGAAGAAGAAGAAGAAGAAGAAGAAGAAGATGAAGAAGAAGAAAAGAATGAAGAAGAAGGAGACCAACAACAAGAAGGCACCGATGAAGTGATTGGAGGTGAAGCCATTTTGAAAATTGCTCGAAGTAGGCTTTGAACAGTTTGAAGTTTTAGTATGACATGAGTGCATGTGACATAATAAGTCATCCATCTTTGTTGAGAAGTATGTCAGGGGGCTGACATATGTCAGGTAAGGGGGGGGGGAGGGTGACATATTGTTCATAGGTCCCGGATATTACGTCTAATAGATATAAGAAGTTTGGTAAGATGGCGAAAAGTTGTAGTAGACTGTTTTGAAATCTTTTGATAGCGATGTGACAATCACTTCTCTACCTATCATTTCTTTCTGTTATTATACTCTGTTCATTCTATTCTTTCTAATCTCCCATCTATCTATCTACAGGGTGTCCCAAAAAATAGTGACTCCAGTACTATCACGGTATTCTACAAGTCAAAACAAACAGAAAATGTCGTTGGCAAAATGCTGATTTCTCCTTATTTTACCTGTAATCCACCATTTTGTGTTTTTAAAATTTTTCATCAAATATCGTTGAAAAAACGAGATTTTCTCATGAAATTTGGTAGGGGTATAATTAAAGGTGTGGTTTACAAAATACATATATCAATGAATTCCAATATCTGTTTTTTCCAAAATGGCGACCGACTAAACTTTTCAATTTGATTTTACTGGAGAAATATTGTTTTTTACGATAAAACTTTAAATACAGAAATGTAGAGAATTTTATTTTGAATAAAATGGCATATAATTTTAAAGAATCGGATAATAAATAACCAAGATATGACTATTTGAAGATTACCACTTCTGTGTTTCTTCATTTCTTCAGCAGTGAGACATGAGAACAAATTTATGAATGCAAAACATATGTTTGCCTATCTTGAACGTTATCAAATTTACTACTGTAAATCATATTTTCACATTCATGAAATTCATCAATTGCTTGTTCCATCCAATAATAAATTGAGAACGTTCGAGTGACAAAGATAGGCAAACATATGTTTGAATACCGTGGTAGTACTGGCGTCACTATTTTTTGGGACTCTCTGTATACCTCTAAAGACTAACATTTTTTTGTGACCTCAACTCCACCGTTGTTTCTGAACCGATATTGTTCGTTCACGTCTCATTTGGAAGATCTCATTGAGTAGATGTTCCATAAGGTCTTAGATTTTGAAAAAGTTATCGTGGAGATGAGAAATGAGCGATCAAAGTCTCAATTTTTGTCATTGCTTTAACATTGGGATAGGAGAGCCGAGAAGAAGAAGGAGAGGGAGTGGAAGAAGCAGAAGGAGAGGGAGAAGAAGAATCAGAAGAAGTTGAGAAAGAGGGAGTTGAAGAAGAAGAAGAAGGAAGAAGAAGAAGAAGAAGAAGAAGAAGAAGAAGAAGAAGAAGAAGAAGAGAAGAAGAAGAAGAAGGAGGAGAAGAAAGAAGAAGAAGGAGAGAGAGAAGGAAAAGAAGAAGAAGAGAAGAAGAGGTAGGAGAAGAAGAAGGAGGAGAAGGAAATGAAGATGAAGAAGAAAAATAAGAAGGAGAAGGAGAAGAAGAGGAAGAAGAAAAATAGGTCTAACATTTTGAATAACATTATCGTGGAGATGAGAAATGAGCGATCAAAGTTTCAATTTTTGCCATTGCTCTAACATAGGGATAGGTGAGCCGAGAATTTTCACATTACTTCCAACTTATGATTTGATGATCAGCGGTTTTGAAACAAAAATTTATTCTCCATTGTTCATTTCAACGGTGAGGGCATTTGTGTAGAGAGAAAAAGAGAAAGATAGCGAGTGAGAAGAGAAGGTGAACAATGAGAAAGAGGAGGGGAAGGAAAGTGAGGAGAGGAAGGAGGAGGCGAAGAAGGAGAAGGAGAAGAAGGGAAAGGAGGAGAAGAACATAGAGCAGAAGAAGAAAAATGAGAAGGAGGTCTCTTGGTCTCGGCTGCCTAGTGGAGAAGGAGGAGAAGAAGAAGAAGGAGGAGGAGGAGAAGGAGGAGAAATAGAAAAGGAGGAGAAGGAGGAGAAGGAAAAGAAGAAGGAAGAGTGAAAGAAAAAGGAGAAGAAGAGAAAGGAGAATAAGAAAAAAGAGAAAAAATGAGAAGAAGAAACAGGAGAGGAAAATATGAAAAAGAAATGGTGAAGCAGAAGCAGAAAAAGGAGAAGCGGAAAAAAGAGAAGAAGAAAAAAGAGAAGAGGAAAAACGGGAAGGAGAATAAGATGTAGAAGAATAAGGAGGAGAAAAATGAGATGAAGGAGAAGAAGAAAATGAGAAGGGGAAGAAAAATGTGAAGAAGAAGAAAAAGGAGGAGAAGGAAAAGGAGAAAAAACAATGAGGAGAAGTAGAAAGAGGCGGAAAACAAGGAATAGGAGAGGAGAATGAGAAAAAGAACGAGAAGAAGCAGAAGAAGAAGAAGAGACAGAAGAAGAAGAATAAGAAGAAGAAGAAGAAGAAGAAGAAGAAGAAGAAGAAGAAGAAGAAGAAGAAAAAGAAGAAGAAGAAGAAGAAGAAAAGAAGAAGTAGATGGAGAAGGAGGATGATTGGAAACCATTTCAATAGTCGCAGTTTCATGTGACCTGTGAAGTACTAGTACTATGTTCATTCAATTTCTTCTAATCTCCCATTTCTTATCTCTTCCCTCCCACCCACTATTTCTCCTTACTTTATTCTCCATCTCTTCTCTTTCAACCTCTTCTCTCCTCTTTCTCTTCACTATTCTTCTAATTCCCTCCCGTCTCTTGGTTTTTCCTGCTCTTCATAGTCTCTTATTTTTGAATACTAAAAGTAAGAGACTATACTCTTACTTCTAAAAATAAAAGTAAATACTTTAAAAGTAAATACTAAATACTCCTCTTCTTCTTCTACTGCTTTCTGCCTTCTATTTGTCCTTTCTTCAAATTTACTGTATGATTCCTCAGTTAAAAATATTCTACTTGGACATGTTTTTCCCTCATTCATCGCATTTTTCTTCTCCTCCTTTTTCTACTTTTCCTCCTTTTCCTCCTCCTCCTTCTTCTCAAGGAAAAGGGAGAAAAGGAGGAGGTTGAGTAGAAGGAGGAGAAGGAGAGTAAGAAGTAGAAGGATGAGAAGTAGGAGAAGGAGTAGAAGGAGGAGCAGGAGGAGGAATAGAATAGAATAGAATAGAAAGACTGCCTTTATTTTAACCTGGAAGGGTGATGTTAGGGCGCAGTCGGCCCTCTGTTACACTTAACCCTCCTTGTTTAGGAGAAGAAGGAGAAGAGGGAGAAGTAGGACAAGGAGGAGGAGAAGAAAGGGAAGTAGGAGATGGAGGAGAAGAAGCAGCCGGAGGAGAAGGAGGAGAGGAGGAGTGTGAAGGGAGTGAAGGAAGGAAGGATAAGAAGGAGGAAAAGAGGAGAAGAAGGAGAAGGAGAAAGAAGAGAAAGGGAGGAGAAGCAGAGAGTGGTGAGAGAAAAAGTTTCGTAACTGAGATTAGGTTGAATTATTATGAATAATTTCTAAGGATAGAGGGAATTTGTGATGGGAAGGGGTTGGGAAAAACGTGGTTGGGTAGAATTAGAAAGGAGAGGAGGAGGATGTGAAGGAATAGAAAATGAGGAGGAGGAGGAGGAGGAGGAGGAGGAGGAGGAGGAGGAGGAGGAGGAGGTGAATGTTTGCGGAATTTTGATGACCAATCGATCACAGAGTGACCTGTGATTGAATTTGGTCTGAGCCTCACGTTCTAGTGCCAATATTTCACTTTTTGATGGATGGATCTGTCCTGCTCGGATGACAGGAAGAGGAGAGGAGGAGAAGGAGGAGGAGAAGGAGGAGGAGGAGTAGGATGAAGAAAGGTTAGGAGGGGAGCATCCTCATGTTTTAAAATAAATCTACTAAAAAGGCTGGTTCGTTGCTAGACTTTCTAAGGCTAGGCGTACACCGGTTAGTCAAGACAAGACAAGACGAGATTAGTCACGTTTAGCACACACCGATGCAATGACTAATCGGTGTGTGTGTGTTGCTTCATAAGCAACTATGTGAAGTACTGTGACTAAACGTGACTAATCTCGTCTTGTATTGCCATGACTAACCGGTGTACGCCCAGCCTTACGTTTTCTCGTTTAATAGTTAACTTATCTAGGTTTGTACGAATTTTATAAGTAATTCATAAGAATGATTCATGCCATTCATGATACTAATATACTGTGTATTATTCTAGAGACTTGTAATAGTCTTTTTAAAAGTTAAATTTGTGTTCCTAAACCTGAAATTCTTGAAATAAATCTGATAACTAGTCGAATGCTTGCCGGTCGAAAGGTATACAGTGTCATATAATCGAAGTAGTTCAAAGAATGAACTCCAAAATAGATCACAACTTCTCAGCAATAACTATTCGATTTGTATTTCGTGGCGAAGCGTGGTATACTTATTTGGTCATCGCTGGGTATATTTCCTATAGAATTGTTTTCGATTGAACATCTTAGGCTAGGCGTACACCGGTTAGTCAAGACAAGATGAGACTAATCACGTTTAGTCACAGTGATTAACGTAGTTGCTTATGAAGCAGCACACACCGATGCAATGACTAATCAGTGTGTGTTGCTTCATAAGCAACTATGTGAAGTACAGTGACTAAACGTAACTAATCTCGTCCTGTCTTGTCTTAACTAACCAGTGTACGCCTAGCCTTACTGTGTAATCTCAAAAGTCTTTAATCAAAGTACAAAAAAAGAAAACAAATAACATACAAAAAAATTCAAAAGCAATTTCAACAAGTATGCAATGAGCTACGAGACTGACACATAGAACACACCCCCAAAGCAATTCTTCCAGAAGCAAAGGCTTGCAGAAGCAAAATCAGTTTCTTGTCTCTGGCCACGCCCCCTCCGAGTATTTTGGACATTCGACAGGTGAAAGATTTGAGGAATCTCCTACTCTATTGGTTAAAACATAGGCCACGCCCCCAAAGCAATTCATTCAGAAGCAACAGCTTGCAGAAGCAGAAAAAGTTTCTTGTCTCTGGCCACGCCCCCTTCAAGTATTTCCGACATTCAACAGGTGGAAGATTTGAGAAATCTCCTACACTATTGGTTCACACATAGGCCACGCCCCCAAAGCAAATCATTTAGAAGAAACAGTCCCAGAAGCAGAAACAGTTTCTTGTCTCTGGCCACGCCCCTTCGAGTGTTTTCGACATTCTACAGGTGGAATATTTGAGGAATCCCCTACTCTATTGGTTATCACACAGGCCACGCCCCCTCAGCAATTCATTCAGTAGCAACAGGTTGCAGAAGCAAAACAGTTTCTTGTCTCTGGCCACGCCCCCTTCAAGTGTTTTCGACATTCTAAAGGTGAAATATTTTAGGAATCCCTTACTCTATTGGTTGACACATAGGCCACGCCCCCAAAGCAATTCATTCAGAAGCAACAGGTTGCAGAGGCAAAAACAGTTCCTTGTCTCTGGCCACGCCCCCTTCGAGTGTTTTCTACATTTCACAGGTGGAATATTTGAGGAATTTCCTACTCTATTGGTTGACACATAGGCCACGCCCCAAAGCCATTCATTCAGAAGCAACAGGTTGCAGAAGCAAAAACAGTTTCTTGTCTCTGGCCACGCCCCCTTTTCAAATTCTTGTCATTCAACAGGTGGAATATTTGAGGAATCTCCTGCTCTATTGGCTGACACAAAAGGCACGCCCCCAAAGCAATTCATTCAGATGCAAGTGGTAGAAGGAGTGGAGAGTGGTGAGAGAAGAAGTTATGAAACTGAGTTTAGGTAAATGGATCATTTCTAATGATAGAGGAAATTTGTGATGGGAAGGGAATAACGAGGTTGAGTAGAATTAGAAGTGAGAGGAGGAGGAGGAGGATTTTGGGGAGGATGTAGTGTTAGAGAAAGATGAGGAGGAGGAGGTAAAGCTTTGGTGGAATTTTTGATGACCAATCGATCACAGAGTGACCTGTGATTGTATTTGGTCTGAGCCTTATGTTCAAGTGCCAATATTCCACTTTTCGATGGTTGGAGCTGTCCAGTACAGACGACAGGAGGGGAACAAAATGGTGAAGGAGTAGGAGGAGAAGGTGGTGCAGGAGAAGGTGGAAGAGGAGATTGAGAAGAATGTATAAAAAGGATCTAAAGGTATAAAAAGGATATAAAAAGGTATAATAAGGAGATTGACAGAGATGGTGAGAGTGATACGAAGAGGAGGAGGAGGAGGAGGAGGAGGAGGAGGAGGAGTAGTAGTGGGAAGGAGGAGGAGGAGCATGAGGAAGAAGAGGTGAAGGAAAAATAGGAGGAGATAGGAAGGATAGAAATAGACAGAGATAGTCTGAGTGGCCTAGGTAAATATACATTGGAGCATCGTGGATTAACAAGAAAAGGAGGTGCAGGAAGGAGAAGAAGTGGAAGAAGGAGGAGGAGGAGGAGGAGTAGAAGCATGAGGAGGAGGATGAAGAAGAAGAAGAATGAGAAGGAGAAGAGAGAAGAAGAAGGAAAAGCGAAATAAAGCAGAAGTAGAAGTAAAAGGAGAAGGAGAAGGAAGAAGAAGAAGAAGAAGAAGAAGAAGAAGAAGAAGAAGAAGAAGAAGAAGAAGAAGAAGAAGAAGAAGAAGAAGAAGAAGAAGAAGAAGAAGAAGAAGAACAAGAAGAAGAAGAAGAAGGAGAAGAAGAAGGAGAAGAAGGAGAAGAAGGAGGAAGAAGAAGAAACAAGAAGAAGAAGAAGAAGAAGAAGGAGACGAAGGAGAAAAAGAAGAAGTGGCAAAAGCAGGAGAAGAAGCAGTAGAAAGAGAAGTGAAATACCGTGAATAAGTGAGTGGGTACTCGGGTATTGGAAATACTTGGCTTCGCACTTCTCAGCTACGACGGACAAGTTTAATTGCGAATTTAGTGAGAAAGATGGAAGAGGAGGAAGAGAAAGAGTAGGAGGAGGTGACGGGGATGAGGAGGAGAAGGAGGAGGAGGAGACAAGTAGTGGTAGGAGGAGGAGTTGGTGGAGGAGAACGAACTCCAAGATTTCTCCAATTAAACTTCTCTAGACCCTTATCTTTCAATATATTTCTCTCTCGGACTGTCCGCAAATTCTGTCCTCCCTTGTATTTCTTATCATCTCCTTCTTCTTCTCTTTCTTCTTTTTCTTCTTTTCTCTCTTCATCTTCTCCTTCCCCTTTTCTTCTTCTTCTTCTTCTTCTTCCTTTTCTTCTTCTTCTTCTTCTTCTTTTCTTTTTCTTCTTCTTCTTCTTCTTCTTCTTCCTTCTTCTTCTTCTTCTCTCTCTTCTTCTTCTTCTTCTTCTTCTTCTTCTTATTCTTCTTCTTCTTCTTCTTCTACGTCTTCATCTATAGCCTTTTTAAGACTTAGGCACTACTCACATCTGGAATCTGAAATCGTACGATCAGAGTTGCCGAATTTCGGTAAGACCGGTACCGGAAGACTACAGTTGCTTGTCTAGCTCACTCTTCCGCGACTCTAGTTGCCAGTAGCCGATCGACTACTTTCACATTATTCTCAAAAAGTAGATCTTCTGAGTTTTTCATAACTTATCTTCTATGTTTATGAGTTGAAGTAACCAAAAAACGATGAAATACAACCTTCTTAAGCAATTAATTCTACTTTCACAGTTTGTTTTGGTTACAATATTACCCAACCCCACTAATCTGCATGAAACATATTCCTTGGCAATCACACAAATCGATAACTCGGCAACCAGCATGTCGGATCGCAGAGCAGCTCAGTTGCGCTGCGATCGAGTATCCGATTCTGGAAACTCCTATAATCTGAGTGAGCGTCATAATTTGAAAACAGGTTTCCAAGTGTGAGTAGTGCCTTACACAATTTATACACTTCAAATAGGTTCCACAATCTATCTATATAATTATATAAAAGTGAAATGGCACTCACTCATTCATCAGCAGAACTAAAAATCTACTGAATCAAATTCGTTCAAATTTGGCATGCATGTTCAGTTGGAGCTTTTTGACGCGCACTAAGAACCGATTTTGAAAACATCCCAAAGATACGCCCAATATTCGCGTTTTACTAGCGATTTTGTGCGTTTTCTCAGCTTTTTCGAGAACTAATTGGCAGAAAATGTTGAAATTTGGTACTTGAGTTCGTTTAAGGTCCAAAATAATAATATGTTTACTGTTTCTACGGGGGCGAAGCCACCTGATGAGCGCGAGGCGCTCACTATGTCAATGGCTGCCAGGGGTGCAGGGGGCGGAGCCCCTAGTAGCCCCAAGTTTTATAAATTTAAAATCGACAAGTAACGTTACATTTCAGAGAATATTGAATATAAGGTGGATGGATGAAAAATATAATTGCGAGTATATTTTTCATTCTTAAATAATTTTCGTTTTGGATTCCTAAACTGCTGAATTGGTTACATTTTAAGGAACCTTCCTTATTCTCACCATACTACTTGAACATTCTACAACTTCTTGTATGATTTCATGTACATTAGAATATAGAATTCTCTATATTTTTTTACCAGTTTTATTGAATAATTTTGTTTCTCTTGATTACAGGAGAGGTCGAAAGGCTCCTGAGGGAATTTCGTCAAAACCAGGAGTTGGTGCGGAACATAGGTGCTCACTATTACCAGATCATCTACCCCGTTCAGCTGAGGCATCATGAGAAGATGGGCATCTCCACGAGGGAGGTTGGCCAACCCAAGGTAATGAACTGTTTCATCATTTTCATCAACTTTCTCCCTTCCTCCTTCCCTCCTTCCACCTTCTTCTCCTTCCTCCCTCCTCTCCTCCTTCTACTCCTTTTCCTTAACCTCTCCCTTCTACTCCTCCTCTTCCTACTACTACTCCTGCTTCTTTTTCTTCCTCCTCCTCCTCACACTCTTTCGCAACCTCCTCCTCTTCCTCCTCCTTCTCCTCCACCTCTTTCTCCTTCTTCTCCTTCTTCTCCTTCTTTTTCTCCTCCTTCCTTCTTCTTCTCCTGTACCTCCTTTCCTCTCCTCATCTTTCTCCTCTTCTCCTCCTCCTCTTCCCTCCTTCTCCTCCTTCACCTTCTTCTCCTATTCTCCTCCTTCCCTCCTTCTGCTCCTTCTCCTCCTCTTCCTCCTTTCCTCCTTTTCCTCCTCCTTCTCCTCCTTCCTCCTTCTCCTACTTCTCCTTCTCCCCTTTCTTCTTCTTCTCACCTTCTCCCTACTCATCTTTCTCTTCCTTCTCCTCCTCCTCCTCCCTCCTCCTCCATCTTATTCTACTCCTTCTCCTTCTTCTCCTCCTTCTCCTCCCACCCTCCTACTCCTTCTTCTACTCATTCTCCTCCTCCTCATCTACCTATTCCTCCTTCTCCTCCTTCTCCTCCTTCTCCTCCTTCTCCTCCTTCTCCTCCTTCTCCTCCTTCTCCTCCTCTCCTTCTCCTCCTTCTCCTCCTTCTCCCTCCTCCTTCTCCTTCTCCTCCTTCCTCCTCCTTCTCCTCCTTCTTCTCCTCCTACTCCTTCTCTTCCTCCTCCTCCCACCCTCCTGCTTCTGTATCTTTCTTCCTTCTCCTCCTCTTGCTCCTCCTACTCATCTACCTACTCCTCCTTCTCCTACTTCTCCTCCTTCTTGTTCTGCTTCTCCTTCACCGTCTTCTCCGCTTCCTCCTCCTTTCCCTCGTACGCCGCCTCCTCATCTTCTTACCACTCCTTATCCTCCTTCTCCTCCTCTTCCTCTTCCTTCTCCCTTCTTCCTACTTCTCCTCCTCCTCCTCAACAATACCTACTTCTCCTACTTCCTACTTCTCCTCCTCAAGTCAACAATATCGACTTGACCACAATCCAAAAAATTAGTGTTGATGGTAATTAAATTCCCTACTGTAGCTCTGTTAAGAACTTAGGTATAATCATGAATAAAACACTAGACTGGACAGAACAAGTAAATAAAACATGTAAAAAGGTTTTTTCAGCCATGCACCCCTTAAAGAAATTGCAAGATATCCTACCCAGAAATATCAGATTGTTACTTGTTCAATCTCTAATCTTCCCGCACTTGATGTATTGCAACTCCGTACTTAATGATATGCAGGTTACTCTAAATGATAAACTTCAACGCTGTCAAAATTATTGTTTGAGGTTTGTTTACTCTCTCCAACGTCATGAAAGGATCACCCAAGCCCATATTAATAGCTCAACTTTAAAACTACCTGATCAGAGACTTTTTCGAATAGTTAAACTTGTTAGAGATATATTAAAATATGGCCAACCAAATTATTTCAAAAATGATTTTAAATTTGTTTCTGATGGTAGGAGAATAGATGTTTCACATACTAGAACTGGAGAAAATACTTTGAGGATACCGAATCATCGAACTACAATCTATACTAAATCTTTTCTTGTTAGTGGTTGTCGTGCATGGAATGCACTCCCTGATTCTATTAGATCTCTTGAGAGTCGAGCGAGCTTCATCTTAAAATTTAGGAAACATCTCGTAGAGAAAATGATTGAGAATGTCCAACCCTAGAGCAAAGCATGTCAACCTTCATCAAACTCCATCATCACCCATTCACCTTTACTTTTAGTTTCTTTTTCGTGATTTTAATAATATTCTAAATAATTAGGATTTTTGAAAATGTGAGTATTGTTGAACATTTTTAGTGTCAAAAATTTTGTTTGTTTACTTCACCCTATGTAAATACTCCATTATTTTAATAATTTATTCATCTTATTTTAACATCTATCTTAAAGGTTTTATTTTCAGGTTTAAAAATTTCAAATTTTAGTTTCAATTTTAAAGTGAAAATACATATTTTATAATATTTTTTTTTCTCTTTTAAATTAAATTTTTTATTCTTTTAGTTTCTCTTATCAGGTATTGAAAACATTTTTCCCCCTATTCACGGCCAAGTGTTAATGGAAAGGATGTCCTTGGACATCCTTTTTCCAAGAATGGACATTTATATGTCCAAACTTCGCCGTTTCATGTAGATAAATCTCACTTATGTTCACATTATTAGATTGCATTTACATCGTTGAAAATTATTAGGTACAATTCATAAAATTATTAGAATTATATTACTTATACTTACAAATTTTGTAATCTAGTATCTAAGCAGTTATAATTATTGTTATCTACATGAATAAAGTAATCTTATCTTATCTTATCTTATCTTATCTTATCTTATCTTATCCTCCTCCACCTCCTCCTCCTCCTCTCCCTCATCTACCTATTCCTCCTCCTCATCTACCTATTCCTCCTTCTCCTCCTTATCATTTTTCTCCTACTTCTCCTCCACCACCACCTTCTCCTCTTTCTCCTCCTTCTCCTCCTTCTTCTCCTCCTACTCCTTCTCTTCCTCCTCCTCTCACTCCTACTCCTCCTCCTCATCTTCCTACTACTCCTCCTGCTTCTGTATCTTCTCTTCCTTCTCCTCCTCATCCTCCTCCTCCTCATCTACCTATTCCTTCTTCTCCTTCTTCTAATTCTTCTTTTCTTCTTCTCCTTCACCGTCTTCTCCTCTTCCTCCTCCTCTCCCTCCTACTCCTCCTCCTCATGTTCTTACCACTCCTTATGCTCCTTCTTCTCCTTTTCCTTTTCCTCCTCTTTCTTCTCCACCACCTCCTCCTCCGCCTCCTCATCTACCTATTCCACTTCTCCTCCTTCTCCTCTTTTCCTTCTTCTCCTCCTTCTCCGTCTTCTCCTCAATCTTCTCCTACTCCTCTTTCCACTTCTTCTCCTCCATCCTTTTCTTTTTCTTCTCCTTCTCTTCCTTCTCCGTTTTCTCCTCCTTCTCGTCCTTCTCCTCCTTTCCCCTTCTCCTCCTCTTCTCCTCCTCCTCCTTCTCCTTCTTCTCCTCCTACTCCTCCTTCTCCTCCTTCTCCTCCTCCTCTTCTCTAGAAGAAGGAAAAACCGATCTTTTAGGAATCAGCTGACCACAGAAACAAATTTCCGTCGGCTGTAAATTATAAGAAAGAGTGAGAGCGAGTGTGTGGGAGTGAGACAAGATTATTTCAGCTGCTGAGACAGTGCTTTTCTATCACATGATCACTCGTGAAATACACAACTACACTAACCTTTTTGGTGAAACCAGCGGTACCATTACTAGATTTGAGACAAATTTCGAAACACATAAGCTGCTCCTATTTACCTTTTCTATTTCTGTTTTAATTTATCTATAGAAAATTAAAAGGAATTCAAAATATTGAAAATACTCCATATTGTATTGTTATCTCTAAATTTGAGGCATGAAGTTGGCCATGTCATCAACTGATTGTCATCGAATGTTTTCATTTAAGGAAAGTCGGAAAGTCGTCAAGAGTTCTACAAAACAGGTGAGGTAAAAATAGTTCAATCAACCCATTTCTTCTTATTTTCATGAAACAAAATTTTACCACAAGTGCGGTTTTTCAAATAATATGCTTTCAAACTCGATTATTCATAATATTTCGAAAGCTGAGATCGATTTTTTCTATAGTGTAAACTTTAAAACATTGTTTAATTCAATATTCAATATTCTTGAATTTTTTGAATTGTTTGGTGTTTTTTTTGGCTTTTTATTGACCTTTTCAAATTCAAAATTCGTAATTCATTTTCGGTTTGTGTTTTTTGAAGTGAAAATCGTTGATGTGAACAAAACTATTGTACATAACCTTAATTTGAACAATTTATCAGACTAAATTTTGGAACAGAAGAAGTTTTGGGTTAACACCTGTTTTTTCTTTCCTATAAGATTGTATTGCTTGATCCAATAAATGATTATGATTATGATTAATTGACCGAGCGAAGAGAAGACTGAGCGAAGCTCAGTCTGAACGAAGTGAAGTCTTGTTTCAAGTCGATTGGCTTTCGTCTGTGGATTTGTGTGTTTGTAATGCATTTACGGCTAAACGCATTGACAGATTTCAATAAGATTTGGCAGGAATGTTCATTTTGTAACTGCGCGACGATGTATAATTATGTAAGGTTTTTTTAAATTTTGCATTTAAATTTTGGACGAAATAGAAGGAAAAGAGAATGGATACAATAGATATGGAACACATGATAGGATTTATTTTGAATTGAATATAAACATCGTCATATTATGGAATGATCATCAGCTGGGTCAGAATAAGATTTTTTCGCTGTAGTCAGGGCCCCGGGCGCCGCAGTCAGAGGGGCGCCGCGTATGTTTAAAAAATAAATAACTAAAAAATAAAAAAAAAAATGAAAAAATGAAATGAAAATTAAAAAATAGAAAAAATATAGAATATAAAAAATAAATAAAAATGTAAAAAATTGAAAAATTAAATTAGATGTACATAACGTATTTTGGAGGGCGCCTGACAACATCTCTCTCGACACAGTTGGCAGGACCAATTCTGTACACGTGGACAAGAAAACAGCTAATTTACGGCTAAACGCATTGACAGATTTCAGCTAGCATGGCTTTTTCGCGAGGTCTACTGTTCACAGAACTACTAGTTTACTTTTTTCTTTAAAATTTCCATTTCTGTGCCTCCGTACTCCCGAGCAGAGCTCGGTCCCCCGATATTCTACATGGAACAGTGAACACATAAATGTCCATTCTTGTACAGTAATAGGATGTCCAACGACATAATATCTGTTACAACTGTGCGAGCACACTCCAAAAAGTTCTCCATATTCCAACATCAAATTCAATAGCAATAGACTTTCAACCCTGATATCAAACCATCATATTAATTGACATCAAACTGTTTTTTGCATGAAACGAATATAAAAAAATCACAAATAATGATCAAAGGTTATAATATACAACATACATTATTTGCCTCGTGTCAAAGGGTTCAGAAAAACACTGGTTGAATTTTCGATTTCTCTCTCTCTCCGTAACTCTATCTTTCACGCTCTTCCTCTCTCTCTCTCTCTACCTTCTCACAATCTGCAACTCTCTATCTCTCTTTTACTCATTCTCACTCTCTATCAATCCGTCTCTATCTTTTGTCTCTGTCACATACACTCTATTAATCTATCTCTCATTATATCCCAGTTTAATGTATTTGATAGGTTTTTGATTGTTTAGAAGAAGGATGAGGAGGAGAAGAAAGGATGAAGGAGGAGGAGGAGAAGGAGGTGGAGAAGGCGGAGGAGGAGGAGGAGGAGAGGAGAAGGAGAAATTGAAGAAAAGGAGGAGAGGAGAGAGGGAGTACGGAGGTGGAGAAGGATAGAGGAGGAGGAGTAGTAGTAGTAGGAAGGAGGAGGAGGAGGTGGAGGATGAGATGGGGAGGAGGAGGAGGAGGAGTAGGAGGAGGAGGAGAGGAAGAGAGGAATGAAAAGAAGGTCGAGGAGAAGAAGGAGGAGGATGAGATGGAGGAGAAGGAGGTGGAGGTGGAAGAGGAGAGGAAGAGGAGAAGGAAGAGAAGGATGAGAAGAAGGAGAAGAAGGAGAAGAAGAAGGAGAAGAAGAGGGAGTAGTAAAAGGGGAAGGAGGAAGAGAAGGAGAAGGAGGAAAAGGAGGAGAAGGAGGAGGAGAAGGAGTAAAAATGAGGAAAAAAGTAAAATGAGCCAATCAGTCATTGTCAATCAGACATCAAATCAATGTCAATTACTTGCATACGTGATGTTGATTGAAACCATTATTCCTTTCTACCATTGATATTCGTCACCCCTCATTCTTCTCCTACCTCCTTCTACTTCTTCTCCTCCACCACCATCTCTATCTTCTTCTCCTTTTCTACCCCTTATATTATAGTCTCTTCCTGATTCCTCTTTTTCTTATTCCCATGATACTCCTTTATCTTCATCTTCTTCTTCTTCTTCTTCTTCTTCTTCTTCTTCTTCTTCTTCTTCTTCTTCTTCTTCTTCTTCTTCTTCTTCTTCTTCTTCTTCATCTTCTTCTTCTTCTTCTTCTTCTTCTTCTTCTTCTTCTTCTTCTTCTTCTTCTTCTTCTTCTTCTTCTTCTTCTTCTCCACCTCCTCTTCCTAATACTCCTACTTTATTTTTCACCTATCAATGATTATTCCTCTTACGCACTTTATTCTCCTACTGTTTCTTTCGATGGAACAGTGAGAACACTATCTGGGCTGAGTGGAAGAGGGCTAAGAAAATAAACTAAAGACTTATGAATGAGCATTGTAAGAGAAAAAGAGGCATTCGAGAGGTTAGTAAGAGAATCTAGAAGGAGAAGAAGGGTGTGAAGGAGTGACAGGAAAAAGAAGAAAGGGAGAAGGAGAAGGAGGGTGTGAAGTATGGAGAAGAGGGGTGGAAGAGAAGAAGGAAGAGAGGGAAGAAGAGGAGAAGGACGAAGAGAAGGAGGAGACGGGAAAAAAGAAAAAAGAGGAGAAGGAGAAGAAAAAGCTGAAGAAGAAAAAGAATAAGAAGATGAAAAAGAAAAAGGAGAATAATTAGAGGGTGGGGGATGAAGAGAGAAAAGGAAAAAAGGAAGAGATGGAGGAAGAGAAGGAGGATAAGATCTAGGAAGAAAATGAGGAAGAGAAGGAGTAGAAGAGGAGAAGGAGGAAGAGAAGGAGGAGACGGGTAAAAGAAGAAAAGGAGGAGGAGCAGGAGGAGGGAGGACGAAGAAGAAGAATAATTAGAGGGTGGGTGAGGGAAAGAGAAAGGGAAAAAGGAAGAGACGGAGGAAGAGAAGGAGGATAAGATCTGGGAAGAAAAGGAGGAAGAGAAGGAGGGAGGAATAAAGAGTAATGGTGGAGGAGAGAAGGAGAAGACGGAACAGATGAAAGAAGGAGAAGGAGAAGGAGAAGGAAGAAGAAGAAGGAGGAGATGAGGAATAATTAGAGTACGGGAGAAAAGAGAAGGGGAGAAGGAGGATAAGATCTAGGAAGAAAATGAGGAAGAGAAGGAGGGAGGAAGAAAGAATAATGGTAGAGGACCATTGACAAATAACGTGGAATGAAGGAACAGAAAATGATGAACAACAAACGTCCAGAATATTAATTCCAATTTGATTACATCAAAGGGCTTGGATTGCATGCTACTTTTTTATATCCGCCATTTGAGTTCAAGCTGTCATGACCATGCAATTACAATCTAAATATCCTCTTTCTCTCTCCCTCTCTCAGCCTCTCCCCAACAGTCTGTCTCTCTTCCTCTCCCACCTTTCTCTTCTCTCCCTCCTCCTCCTTCTCCTCCTTCTCATCATCCTCCTACTCCTATTCCCTTCTCTTCATCATCATAATCATAGTTACCCTTCCACCATTCCATACATTCTCTATCACACCCTAATTCCCCCCTCCTGTTCTTTCTCATACACCATCCCCTCCCTCTTCCATCCTTCTCCTCATCCTCTACCACCTACTCCTCCTCCTGCCCTCCTCCTCCTTCTTTCGTCTTTAACTCCTTCTCCTCCTTCTCCTCCTTCTCCTTTTTCTTCTAGTCCTCCTCCTTCTCATCCATCTGCTTCTTCTCCTCTCCCTTATCCCGCTTTCTTTACTCCTCATTCTTTCCCTCCTCTTCCTCCCCACTCTCTTTCACCTTCTCTACTTAACTACATAACTATCAATCATACCACTACGGAAGTGACTATCACCCAGGCTATATTTAAATTCTGTGTTATGAACCAGTTCAGTAAACTCATTTGGAATATTATATCATTGGGATATTATATTAGAATATCGGAATATTCAATAAATAAATGATTTTTTTCCAGAATACCTATATCTATCACCAATATAAATTCAAGGATATTTACAGTTAATTATACAAATATTTGTTAGTAAAAAAAATGAAAAGCAAAATGTTAAAATACATGTGGTTGTTTGGAAAATTGCCATTGGCAATTGGACATTGGCAAGCCATGTCCTGGAGTAGGTTTGAATTGTTGTGTGCAAATAAGAGTTAAGTGATAGTAATTTATAGTGAAGTAATTATTATTGGAATTTATCAGTTGACCATGATTTCGTAAAATTGAGATATTTGTAATATTCATGAATAATACTTATTTGAATAAACCGATACAACGGAGTATCCAAGGACCCGATATTGTAGTGTACAGAAAAAACAGGACAGTACTTTCAAGAATTGCTCAAGTAGTAAACATAGTAGCTATTTTCTGCAATTGAGAGAAACGTTTCAACATTTGGATTACTGAAAAAAGAAACTAGATGTTAAATTGTGATTTGGCTTGGGAGGGGTATCTGTGTCTTGTTGAGGAAAGAAACCATACGCTATATATATATATATATATATATATATATATATATATATATATATATATATATTTGAATTACTTTCATAAAATTAGGATAGGCTATTGTAATAAATAATATATATCTTCTGTCTTCTATCTTCTTCTATAAAAGCGAAATGGCACTCACTTATTCATCAGCAGAACTAAAAATCTACTGAACCAAATGCGTTCTAATTTGGCATGCATTCAGTTGGAGCTTTAGACGCGCACTAAGAACGGATTTTGAAAACATCCCAAAGATACCCAAATTATTGACAGATTACATTTGAATTACTGAAAAAAGAAACTAGATGTTAAATTGTGATTTGGCTTGGGAGGGGTATCTGTGTCTTGTTGAGGAAAGAAACCATACGCTATATATATATATATTGTAATGATAAATAAATTTGAATAAATACCTCAGGGTGGTTCTTGGTATTGCGTGGAAAATTTGAAGATAAGTCCTACCGGCAGTCATCTATTTGAGTCATCCTTGGTCGATGTTGGCGAATTTTAGGCACGGGAGACTAACTTTTGTATTATATTCCCATCACTGATTTTGCCTCACACATGAATTTTCACATTTAACACTTAAAACACGTAAAAGGGGCCCCCAAACACAGACGCGTCTTCCCTGCAGGGTTGCTAATTTCAGAGAGAGCCGTTCTAACTTTTTCAGTTACTACATTTCAATTCCACGGTAACACAGAGTTGTTAGATAATGGAGAGGCTTGCTTGTTGGAAGTATATGATACGCATTGTTTATAAAGTTTCATGCACATGGTGCTATGAAAACTTATTTCAGGCTCTTAAAAAATATTTTTATATATAATTTGGAACACTCCTTACAATTTGAGTAATAAATTTATAAATTTCAATATTTTGTTTGGAAATGATCGATAGTTTTACATCAGGTTCAACTATCGATCATCTACTATCAAACAACATAGTTGACAGCTGTTTGTTCATTATCACAAATTGCAGGTTATGTTTACATATTTTTTCTTCTTTCAAATAAATATTCTAAAATGAATTTAGAATGAAATTGTATTGTCACATAATAGCCCCCTTTTTGCTCCAAGTGAGCAATTTGAAATATTTGAAAGTGGTGAACTTGGGGCAAAAACTTGTGATCCATTGTACAATTTCATTTCTAATTACAATAAAAAGTTGTTAAGGCTGCTTGAGACAATTTTTTGAATGTTACCAACTATTTTTGATGACAAATATAACATACACTTAGTTGCCTTTGAACATTTAGGATTAAGAGCTCGAGGTGTCTGTAAGAGACATTGCATGCAAGCAATAATTTCATGAGCTTCAACATAATAGATATTGTGTTTTTTACAAATATAACATATATTTAGTTGCATTCAAACATTTAGGATTGAGAGCTCAAGGTGTCTGTAAGAGACATTGCACGCAAGCAATAATTTTATGAGCTTCAACATAATAGATATTATGTTTTTTACAAATATAACATACATTTAGTTGCATTCAAACATTTAGGATTGAGAGCTCGAGGTGTCTGTAAGAGACATTGCACGCAAGCAATAATTTTATGAGCTTCAACATAATAGATATTGTGTTTTTACAAATATAACATATATTTAGTTGCATTCAAACATTTAGGATTGAGAGCTCAAGGTGTCTGTAAGAGACATTGCACGCAAGCAATAATTTTATGAGCTTCAACGTAGTAGATATTGTGCTTTTACAAATATAACATCTATTTAGTTGCACTCAAACATTTACGCATTTTTTTTTTTTTTTTTTTTAATTTAAATTTTTTTTTTATTTATTTTTTTTTTTTTATTTATTTTTTTTTTTTTTAAAACCTTCACCAAATAAGAATACGAATTGAGATATTTAGATCTCTATTATGTCTGTAAGAGACGTTGCATGCAGGCAACAATTTCTATGAGCTTGATGATAATAGTTATCAAGATGAGTTACAAATAATATTACATACAAATATTACATATTACATATAACATGACTTCTGTCTGGCCAGATGGTTCAGATTCTTTTGTACGGTTTGGTGTTTTGCACATTTTCCCACCATATCATAGTTGGATTATGAGGGTCTTGCACCTGCAAAGTGTTATGGTTTGAGACTTTCACAACATTGTAGGGTCCAGTATAAAGATGGAAGAACTTTCTAGTCAGTTTGCCCAGTGTGTCAGATGAACAATGGGTCTTTACTAGCTCTTCTTGCCCTATCTCATAGACTTGTCATGGTGATTTTTCCGGTAGGCAGCTGATTTTCCCAATTCTGCTTGCACCATGTGACACATATCTGTTTTGCTTGGTAAATTTCTGATAGGGAACTGAACCAACTGTTCCACAAAATCCTTGTTTCTGTCACCAAAAATTACTTGATGTGGGGTGAAACCAGTACTTTCGCTGTAGCTGTTGTTCAGGCAGTATTCCAGGAAAGGTAAGTACTGTGCCCATTGTTGATGACTTTTGTGACAGTATGCGCGCATGAAGCGTGAAATTTCCGCCATCTTCCTTTCCACAGGATTTGAACTGGGAGTATATGTAGAGGTTCTGGAAAGTTTGATACCAGCTTGGAGTAACGTCTCCCTCCATTTAGCACTGCAGAAATATGTTGCATTGTCCGAGAGTATCCTCTGTGGTTTTCCTACTTTGTTGGTCCAGTTGTCTGTGATGTAAGATGCAAGTTTGTCTCCAGTAATTTTCCCAACTGAGAATAGCATTGTATACTTGGAGAAGACACATGTCAATGCAAATATGTACTTTTTTGCATGCTTGGCAGTTGGTAGTGGTCCATAAATATCTGCAGACACAAGTTCTAGTGGACTTTTTGGAAGTATGGGCATCATCTTGCCACGAATGGTGAACCGGTTGTGTTTGGTCTTCTGACATATGTCACATGCTCGCAGTATTTTGGCAACTTTACGCCCCATATTCTTAAAGTAGCAGTTCTCTTTCAAGGCATGATATGTCTTTTTTATTCCAAAATGCCCAATTCTTTCATGAGATTCTTTGATGATGTCTTCTTCAAGAGATTGTGGTATGACTAACCTCCAGTCATAGGTGTTCTTTGCAGGACGGTAGAATAAATGTGACTGGTATATGAGGTATTGTCGTAGAAATGCCTCATTGTTGTCCTGGGGTTGGTTGAGTTTCTCCACAATGGCTTTGATATTGGGGTCAGTCTTCTGTGCTTCTAGAATCCGGGATGGTGTCAGAAGATTTTGATGTACCAGTGGTATGATGTGCTCTGGAAAGGGCACACTCTGATAATGGTGAACAGAATAGGAATGAAAAGTTGTCTCACTGTTATGAGTGGAGTCAACCTCCCGTGATAGGAAATCAGCAGTTTGGTTCTCCTTTCCTGGAAGATGCGTCATGTGCAGGTCAAATTCTTGCAGCGCTAAATACCATCTGGATAATCGGTTGTTTGTTAGCTTGGCTGTTTTGAAAAATGTTAATGCTTTGTGATCTGTATTAACAAAAATCTTCTGGCCTAACAGCAGGGTACGGTATTTTGTACACACCTCCAGTATGGTTAACAACTCCTTTTCAGTCACAGAATAGCGACGCTGAGCGGCATTCAAAGTCTTGCTGAAGAAGGCAAGGACTCCCTTTTCTCCAGACTCATCAATTTGAAAAATCTCTGCTCCCATTGCGTAATCAGATGCATCCACATTCAAATAGAATGGCAAGTTCAAGTTGGGATGACTTAACATGACCACTGACAAAAATGCTTCTTTCAACTGATTGAATACATTCTCTTCTCTTGAACCCCATACCCAGGGTTTGTTAGATGAGAGCACATGACTCAACTGAGCAGTGTAGTGAGACATATGTTCATTGAATCGTCGATAAAACTGTAGAAATCCTATGAACTTCTGAAGTTGCCTCCTGTTTGTAGGAGCTGGAAAATCCCTTATGGCTTGTAGTTTACTCTCATCTTGGGTGATTCCCTGCGGAGAGATGTGGTGACCCAGATATAGTACTTGTTTGGCAAAGAAGTTGCACTTGGATAGTTTCAGCGTGAGACCGCATTTTATCAGGCGTGTGAACACTGTGTTGAGTTGTTCACTGTGCTCTAAGACAGAGCAAGATGAAACAATACCATCATCAACGTACAGTGTGCAAAAATTGGTGATGTCTTCTCCAAGTGCATGGCGGAGACACTTGATAAAAACTGCCATTGCGTTCCGTATTCCGAAGGCCAATCTTGTAAATCTGAGGTTTCTTCCATTGAAGAGGAAAGAGAGGTAGTCTCTGGATTTCTCAGCCACCTGCACCTGCCAGTATCCTGCACTTAGATCAAATGTAGAAAAGATGGTCTTCCCATGGAAAGTCTGCAACACTTGCTCGATTTGTGCGGGTCCTTCCCGGTCATCATCTAATATCAAGTTCAGTGGGCGGGCATCCAGGCAAAGTCTCACTGACCCATCCTTTTTTGCTACACAAATTATTGGCAGGCTATAATGAGAGGTAGAGGGTTCAATGATTCCCAGCTTTTCCATGCGAATAATCTCTGCCAGTGCTGCTTGGCGGTGTGTGAATGGTATGGGATAAGATTTTTTGTAATACGATTGATGAGGCTTCACTTCCAGGGTGCATTGGAAATGTTTGGCTAGACCTGGTCGTTCTGAGAAGACAGCTCTGTTCTGTAAAAACATTCTTTCCACATTTTCCCTGGTTGATGGTGGCCATTCCATGTGCTGTTTGATGTTGTCGAGTAGGTTTGAAAATAGTTCATCTGTGTTATCATCAATGTCTTTTTGATTTTCTGCATAATGGACTGACTGCAAAATATTCATATTGGACAGGGATTCCTCAGCTTTGTGCAGCCCCCATTCTCGAGGTACACCTTCTTCAGTCTGTCTGATAGAGAATTGCTTGATTTCTCCTGGGCTGGACTTCAATAACAATGGAGTGCGCACTTGGAGTCTTGATTCATCTGTTGTCAGCTGTAGACTTGAGGCGTGGAAGAGGATTTCGGCATCAAAGCATTTTAGGAAGTCTGTTCCAATGACTATATGCGGGCCATTTACAGGTAGGACTAAGAAGGTATGTGCAAATATCTGCCCTTCTATTTCCATTTCCAACAAGCATTGTGTAGTAACACGAACACGACGACCAGGGACAATTCCTGACAGGTAAGTAGAAGTCAGTGGTAGAGTTGCCACCTTTGCTCTACTCTTCACTCTGGAGAATGAGTCACCTTGTATAAGACTGCACTGGGCTCCGGTGTCTACTAGGGCTTGGAACTCTAACCCAGCCACTTGGATTGTGATGTAAGTTTGAACTGTTGAGTTGGTATTTTCAGGTATAACCTCTGTTTCTTCCAATAATGTTTGGCGTATGTCATCCTGAAATGTAGCAAGACATTGCTTAGTAGAATCTATTTTGGTTTCTGGCTTAGTTGTCATTGATACATGATGCTTCCAAGGCTTTTGTGTTTTAAACCTAACATGAGGTTTTCTGTGTCGGTACTTCCTGGGTTTATGTGTCTTGTACCGTGCACAGGCATGATGGATAGGCTCATCACTCCTCAGGTTGTTTTCCGGTTGCATAATCACTGGCCATACATCAAAGATGGCAATGTTTGATTGTCATGCTTTATTATTGCTGGGATTGCTCCTTGCAGGTGGAAGGCTCTTGTTATTATTTGATGTGGATAAATTGCCTTCTCCTGCTTTGTTGGACTTGTCTGCTGCAATACTGTTGCCTGTAGGTACAGCACTCCTGACAATGCTGCTGGGCTCTGCAAGTCTATCCCGTCCATCATAATAATAATTTCTGTTATTTCCTTGGCCGTTGAATTTGTTTCTACCCTTATTCCTGAAATTGTTGTTATTCCGGTTATCTTTGTTGTGGTAGGTAGTTGATGATGGTCGCATGTTGTCACCCTCATCAACATCTGCTTCAGTTGTAGTTATATTGACATCACTGCTTTCCCTAGATCTGCTGGGCTGTGGTTGAATGTCAGCTGTTCTATTTCTGTTATCAGAATTGGTGTTTGAATCTCTTTGCTTTCCAATAGATTGAACTCGGATGAGGGACTCTTCCAAACTTCTAAGATTTGAAATTTCCTGAGTAGCCAGTGTCATTTGTACCTGGTATGGCAACTTCTTCAACACAATGTTTGTTAGGCTACCCTCTCCTAGTGGTGTGTCAAGCTGTGCATTAAGATATCTTATTTTGGATACAAATGAGGTGTAGGTTACATCAACATGACGATCATACCTGCAGGATATTATGTCTGACAGTAAGTTTTGCTGTTTATTAGCACTCCAATATTGTTCTAGGAATGCCTTTGTGAAGTCCTCTAAAGAGTTGAATTCATGTAATCTTCCTTTGAAAAACAACAAAGGTTCACCAGATAACAGAGTTAAGATCTTCAAACGCCATATAGGCCAACTGATGCAACAAAGTTCATTTATGGCCTTGATTTGGTCAATAAATTCTCGAGGCTGTAATCCTCTCTGAATTTTCAAATCTGCCTAAATTAGTCAAAAGGCTGGTTATGCTAATAGGATCAGAGTTAGTGCACGTTTCTGCATTAATTCGAGGTGATTGACATCCATTTTTTAATCTCTGAACTTCTGCATTTGTATGGTCCAACCTAGAGCAAACAGCTTTGATGTCCTCTGCGGCTCCATGGATTTTTTGTTCTTGGGAAACCATCTGGTTTTCTAACTGGATGCACCGGGTCTCAGTTGTGTTCTGTAGTCCTTCCATCAAACTAATTTGATTTCCAAGACTGATTTGTTTGTCTTGAAATTCAGCCAGTTGATCATGCGTTCTTGTCTCTGACTCCTGAATTTTGTTCATCATACTATTTTCTGATTCTACTATTTTCTGAGATACCTCTGTCCGGAATTCAGCATGTTGTCTAGTTATGTTGTGATCCTGTTTGGTTACTTTGTCATCAATTTTTGATATACTCTTGTTCAATTGATCTTCTAAATTTCTTTTCACAATTTTATTTTGATTCTGAAATTCATCCCTCAATTCTTGTTTAGCTTTTGACACTTCATTTTGGATCATTTGGGGCATAGCATCTAACCGGGCTGTTAAATTCGCTTGAACTTCAGCAATATCCTTCCTAGTTGCCTCAATGTC